>MQRK01233830.1:10053-23885 GCA_001938485.1 Girardia tigrina | reverse complement strand
TAACTATTTGTAACTATTATAACTATAATTATAACTATATTTACAAATATATTTATAACTATATTTATAACTATTACGTTATACTGCCCGGAAACTTTTTGGACGACCTAATAAATATAAGTAATAATATCGATGTATAAATATATATATGTTATTTTCTTCAATTTTGCATAAATCCTATTTTGTTTCTGTTTTATTAATTTTTTTACAATGTTTATAAATTTAGATCTTTATTAAAATATTTTTAAAAATTCAATTCTTAAATATATATTTGATTTTTAATCATTCGATGATAAATTATTTTTTAAATAAAACCCTTTATTTGGTTTTAATAAAAATTGCATTCTTTTTAAAGTTTATTTTCTGTTAAGTAATATTACTTTTAGTTTTTAAAATGTATTTTACTTAATCTTGATTAAAAAAGTATTATGAAAAGAAAATTTATAAATTCTATAACCTAATTTATTTTTATTTGAGAATAAAATTTTCATATTACGATTTAAAACATTTCAACAACTTTCTTTAAAAAATTAAATCATTAAGTTTTTTGGACAAAAATATTTTGTCCTTTAAAAATTAAAAAACCGAATTAAAACTTTTAGCGACAATTAAATTCAACAAACATTATGATTTTAAATAGTGATACAAAATATATCAAAATCTTCTTTACGATATTTTTTAACTCCAAAGCTGTTATTTTAATTGTCAATTTTTAAAACATAATTTTTATAAAAAAAATCGTCCCAGTGTAATTAAAATATTATCTATAAACTTAAAAATTCTTTATTTAAAAATTATTTCGTTTTAATTAGTCGAACATTATTTTTTTAAAAATATAAAATATGATTTTTAATTTCAAAATATCAAAAATTTAAAAAATATCAAAAAATATTATATTAAAAAAATTATATTTAAAATTATTAAAAATAATTTCCAAGAAATCGGCGGAAAATGTGAATAATTAAGGTGCAAGTGCACTGATTTATTTAGAAAATATAGGGTGCATGCGCACCTAGTTTTGAAAATTGGCATTTGTGCCATCAATTTAGGTTCAAGTGCACCAAGTAAAACAAAAATGAAAACAAAATATGAATCAATAAAGAAGAGTCACATTTCAGATTGACTGGGGATCACAATTTTATTGGGACAGAAATGAACACATTGCAAGAAAAAGGGATTGTATTCAAATCTTGTTCCGAATGGAGATCTCAAATAGTAGTAGTACATGAACACAATAGAAAGCCGCGTTTTGCGATCCACTATACTTCTCGACAAATAAATTTACGGAACTTGGCACATTCCTTGTTTCTTCGATTCCTTAAGTTTTGAATAAAATTCATGAAAATTTTTGACTGAGTAAATTAGACATTCTAGCTGCCTGTCATCAGGTTCCGCTGATTGAGAATGACCTAGAATATACAGTTTTCGAAGCGAATGGAGACTTATAACAATTTACTCGACTGCCATTTGGCATCACAAATGGAGTAGCAGCGTTAGGCCGGATAATGAAAATCATAACGGAGAATCTTCCTTGAGTTTTCTCCTACTTTGATGATGTTGTCATCTGTACCAAAAATCAGACTAAACACTACCAGAACTTAAAAGTCTTCATTAAAACGGCTACAGAAGTAAATTTTGCACTGAATTTGTCCAAATGCTCATTTTCTATGTCTAAGTTGAATTTCCTTGAACATGTATTTGATGGCGCTAGGATATTGCAACATAAAAGCAGAATGGCACTACTTTTAGGCTTAACAGTCCCCTCGAACTACAAAGAGTTGGGAATGCTCCTTGGTTTGCTCTAATCCTATTTATAAAAATTATTTCATCTTTTCCCAAAGGTTCAAATTCATAACAAATTATTCCATTTTCTTCCCTAACATAACATTGATCTTACTGTTTCCAACGGAACACTGAAACAGAGGTTTATTTGTCATTGGTTGATTTTTAAAGCACTTCTTTGTATATAGATATTTGTGTTTTGTTGTTGTACCACTAATGTAAGGTTCATATAACCAGATCAATCAAATCTTGTTTCTTCTGATAAGATAAGATCTTTCTTCTTTTTAAAAGATAATTATTGTGTATATCATTTGCCTTTCATTACTGAAATATGAGAGAGAATTGCAACTTTGACATTCCAAAAACTCATTTTTTGTTTATAAATGAGAATATAACAATTATATCATAAATTTTATATATTATATTATTAAAATTTTACTGCAAATTTAAAAAAGGATTCATAATTATAGAAATAAAAGGGCCCAAAATTGTATGTAAAAAAATTATATCTTTATTGCTATTTTATGACTTTTGAATTAGAAATTCCTGAAAACTAATCGTAATTTAATAAAACTGTCAAGTACCTTAGTTAATGAAAAATTAAAAATTAATTAACTTAATTAACAAAACTTGATCAAAAAAATATAAAGAAATATTAATAAAATGTTATAATAATTATTTATTTATATATTTTGAAATTTTATGTTTTCATTCTGCTGGAACAAATTTTGATAAATTACCAGTAAAATATATAAATAAATAATATTAATAATTACCAGGCCTTAATTAATGAATGCTAATGTAAAGAGAGGACTCAAATTTGATGTTTGGATCACTCGAAGAAACCAAAGAGGTTGTATAGAAGAACAACATGGTATTGCTATCTTACTTCGCCTTTATATTTGTCATTATTCGGAATTAATTAATCAATTAAAATAAATTAAAAATAATAAACAAACTAATTTTTGAATTCGTAAATATTAATACTGAGGTACAAATTCTTTTGGAGAAGAATAATCACTATGACAAATTTATAAGTTTTATCTTTCCTTGAAAGATCATTTGTGAATAGTATTCCGTGAAGGTTTTGACGTATTTCTACAGTGAGCCTCGTTAACTTTTGATCTTTATATCTTCTAGATTGGAGCAAGTTTGAATTCTATGACAAGAACTGAAAAATAATTAGATTATATTATGTATCGGAAATTTAGTAACTTTTATACTGGTAAGTTTTTTTATGTTTTAGACATGATTCCAATTAGATGGTGTGCTGAACTGGCTTTATAACATTTACTCGTAAGCTTGAGAAAATTTAAATAACTACAATATATGAACCTGATTTACTTAGTTAATGGCATAATATATGAAAATAGAGCATAATTTTAAATTGCCGATTTCCAGAACATTTACCATAGAATAGGGGTACTCACACGGTCGATTTCGATTGACTGGTCGATCGTGACCAGTTTTTAAGTCGATGACATTCGTATTTATAAAAAGTATTCTGGATATTTTTTACTATTATTGTAACTGTTTCCCTTCTATACCATATGTAAAATGCTTATCCTTCTCCATTATACAGTCATACCCGTTTATTCATATTGCATTTTATGACACGATATAAATGACTGAAACAGTGATGATTGGAAAATTTTGTGACATAATTAGTACTGCAAATTCTGTTGTAAGTGTGGTTTATTTTTATCTCAATGTGAACTTAATACAGTCTGTCCAATTAAATAAGCCTAAAGTAACACGAAGCGAGAACAAAATTTGTACCAGTCAATCACTTGCAGCTTAATATTTTTATAGTCGATCGTCAATGGTTTATGTTTGAGCACCCCTGCCATAGAGCATTCAAACGTTAAATCTTTCATTTAAAATTTAATGAAAAAAGTTAGTTGAAGAAGTTTGCTCAAATATTGTTTGGATAATGAGAAAATGAAAGAAATCACTCGGTTTGAATATACAGAATCATTGCTAAAATTAAAAGCTGGGAAAGAAAATATAGAAAATGAAGAGTAGAAAGGACCAAAATCGACTGTCTTACAATTTATTCTATCATGAAAAGAAATAATAAATTTTTGAAAATGACAATAAATCAACATGCACCATCATTTAAATTTAGAGTCATTAAGACTCTCAGAAGGTCTTTCATCGTTTGCCATCGTTTTAATTGGTTTTCTTATTTCTGTTTTTAATCATCATTATTCGAACAATTTTTCTAAATTATTTTTTAAAATATTTAACCTCTAAAAAATATTAATTAAAAATATTAATTTTTACCATTTTTCAATAAATCCCAAAATAATAAAAATGACATCAAATTATTAAAAATGTATTTAATTTAAATTTTACTAAAAATTATTAAACTTAATTTTAATTGTGAAATTAAAGATATGAACTTATAAAATGATTATTTTAATTATGTTCGAATACTCAATCACTTTAAACTTAAAAAAATACCAATTTCCATCTGGGTGGGAGAATCACCATTCTAAATTCAACATACTTAAATCAACATACAGCATCACTACATTTACACATTCAAACAATTTAAAATATTCCTCACACCCAAAAAATTGTCAAACACGTTAAATCATAATAAAAGATAATACAAAAAAATAATTTTCAAAATAAATGCTAGATGCCAGCAGTCATCGCTAGGATACCGAAAAACAAATTGAGGTACCTGCTCCTTTCAAGGATTTTATTTCCAATATTTATTGCCGGAGGAACCAAATAATAATGTAGGGCAAAATTGACTGTCTTTTACAATTTATTCTATCATGAAAAGAAATAATAAATTTTTGAAAATGACAATAAATATTATTAAAAAAATACTTTATATATAAATATCTATTTTTTTCAAATTTAAATTGGAAACATCTGTTAAAATACGTCGTGGTAGAAAGAAGATATCAAAATGAGTCTCGAATAAATTAGTTCTTCGTGCAAGTGAGTTTAATTCTGACTGAAAATATTTATTATTTATATTTTTTCAATGGAAATTTTAAAATATTTCATTGAAAAAATTCTTTTTGGACAAAAGTTATTTTTTATTGAATTAAACTATTAATAGAAATAAATATTCTTTAGATTTTTAATGAACAAATTAAAATTATATTTTAAGAATTCTTATCGTAAATAATAAACATTTGATTAATGTAAATTTATATATAATGTCAAATGGTGTTTGTTGAATTAAAATTATTAAGAACATTGAGACAATTTTCATTTGAATTTTTATTATTATCACATTTAGAGTCATCACAACTCTCGAAAAGTCGTTCACAGTTCGACATTGATATAATTGGTTTTAAAATTTGTATTTTTCATCATGATTATTCGAACAAATTTTCTAAATCTTTTTAAAAATTTAATTTCTAAAAATATTAATTACAAATAATAATTTTAACCATTTCTTTATAAAAACTCAAAATAATAAAAATTTTATTAAATTGTTAAAAATGAATTTGATTCAAATCTAATTAAATGCTTTTCTTTTTTAAAAAAATATTAAATTATATTTTAATTGTTAATTTTAAAAATATACACTTATAAAATGATTATTTTAATTATTTTCGAATAGTCAATCACTTTAAATTTAATAAAAAAATACCAATTTCCATCTGGGTGGGAGAATCACCATTCTAAATTCAACATACTCAAATCAAAATACACCATCAATTCATTTACACATTCAAACAATTTAAAATATTACTCACAAAAATATTAACTTGTTTTTTCATAGATTGAATGTTGTTGTATCAAAAACTGTGATGTAAAACCTTAATAGAAAGAATATTGAAGTAATTTTTATACGTTATGTATTGTTGAATAATTTATTAAATATACTTAAAATTAGTTATTTATTAAGACTATCATCAGATCGCTTCTATGGGGTTGAAATGTCCTGTTTTAAAATGATCATCCGAAGGACAACCATCAAAGTCGGTCCAAATTAGAACCCTTTAAATTTATCATAATTTTCAATGAATTCGACGAAACATAATTGACGAAACTCTTCACAATAGACGTCACAATAAATACCAGTGCCAGGATTCACTTGTCTCCAAACATTGTTATTTAACAAAACCAATCAAAAAGTATTTTTTGATATTTAGCTAAAGTCAGAATAAAAGGGACTGAATATAAGTAAATTTAATAATAATACAGTGTTTTTCTATCTATTACGTCGTTATTGCAATCAATTATGACAATGTGTAAATACATCGTACGAAAACAAAATTTTTACAACCTAAGTGACATTCAAAGCAAAATGATCAACTAGGGCTAGGAGAACGGATGCAGTGCTTGGTCTAACAACACCAGTTGGAGTGTTTTGTTAACAGAACACCGGTTGCACATGAATTGCAAAGAAAAGTAATCTATCTCTTTACAGAAGGCACTAGAAAAAAATAGCTAGGATTCTTGCACTGTCAAAAACAACCATAGCAACGATTTTCGCTAAATTATTTTCTATCGGACAGGAAGAAACTTCCAAAGAGATGGAAATCGTCACAGAAAACTATATGTCCAACAAAAAGAAGAAATCTCCAGACTTACAAAAATCAGAAAATCATGAAAATATTGACTGTTTTTTTAAAGGAAGTTTTGTATCAGTTTTGTCTGAATTTTAAAAGTTTAGATTTTTATTTATTTAATAATAATCATGTCGTGATTGATTTCAATAACGACGTAATAGATCGACAAACACCGTGATTTATTTTAATAAATAATAAATAGCAAATATGATAACTAGATCACTAAGAACAAATAAGGTCTCAAGATATGATCGAGATATTGATTTTATATTAATTAATTTATGATAAAATATGTTTTCATCAAAAATTACTAATAGCAAAATTTTTTCAATGAAATTTTTTAAATAAAAACTATTTTAAGCAATGACCATGTGAGCAAATGTCATGTGAGCAAATGACCATGTGAGCAAATGACCATGTGAGCAATGACCATGTGAGCAAATGTCATGTGAGCAAATGACCATGTGAGCAAATGTCATGTGAGGAAACGTCCGGGAACCGTGAAATCGTTGTTAAATTTGGAGCTTATGTAATCATTTTTTTTCTTGATTCTTCTTTTTTGATGAGTTTTTTTTATTTTGAATTTGTTTTTATTGACTCATGATTTACTTTGCTTATTTTTCTCTTTTTGTACTAAATTTTGAAAGTTATGTTAAAATTCTATTTTTTGGAAATGGAAGGCACTGTTTAGTTCACTTTTCCAAAATTTATAAAAATGGGCTCTACATGAAAAAAAGGTTTAGAACGATTGATTTTATTTTATTTTTCTCGAAATATTTTCGGATATTAATGACTAAGATTTTGTTGAATAAAATTACTTATATTATGAATATTAGGTGTATAAATATGAAAGTTCGTTTAACTTTTTCTAATATTATTCCATTAATAAACTTTTTTCTATAAAATTTGTTTGTATCCATAATGTAGAGTGTTTTAAGCCCTATCGAGTACTTTTTGAATTCTTTAAACAAAATTAGCATATAAAATTTAATTGTAATTTTACGGATAACCACAGAAGCTCCAACAAAAGAGCATTTGCGCGAAGTTCTTTTATTCATGTTAACTCGAAGAAAAATGCCATCGATTCTCAAAAATGATTGCTGAAGTATATGGCAAAGATACCAATGCCAGAGCCTGTCAGAAATGATTTAAGAGGTTCAGAGAAGGTGATTTTGATCTGAGCAACAAAGACCGTGGTAGATCATCAAAGCAGTTTGAAGACAATGAACTACAAGCCTTACTTGATGAAGATGATGCACAAACGTAACAACGATTACTTGACGTGTCAATTGTCACTCAACAAACAATTTCAAATTGCTTGAGTGACATGGGCAAGATTCAGAACGAAGGATGATGGGCGCCGCATCAATCCACTGAACGCCTGCATAGAAAATCGAAGAACAACGTGTGAACTTTTGCTTGATCGGCAGTAACGCAAGCCCTTCATGCATCGATATATTCGATAATCCAAAACAAAAGAGATCATGGACAGACCCAGGAAAGGCACCAAAGATGACGCCCAAGCATAACATCCATGGAAAGAAGGTGTTGCTCTGCATATTGTGGTATCAGAAGGGTATTTTGTATTATGAAGTTCTGAAACCTGATGAAACTGTTACGGTGGCTCGTTATGGAGAGCAATTAATCAATCTGAACAGAGAAATTGCAGTCAAACGACTGTAATGGATTACAAAACAAGAGTGCCTGATATTGCTTCATGACAATGAGAGACCCCATGTTTCAAAACTGGTCATAAATACAATAAAAGAACTGAACCTGGAAATCTTATCCCACCCGCTCTACTCTCTTGACATTACTCCATCGGATTATCAGTTATTTCGATCAATGACTCACGGATTGGCAGAACAGAAATTCACAAAACACGAAGAATGGCAAATATGGCTCGATAAATGGATTGCGTCGAAACAACCGAAATTCTTTTTGATTGAAATCATAAATTATCAATAAATTGGAATAATGTTGTTGTTAATAATAGTTGTTATTGTTAATAAAAGTTTAATTAAGACTTTTTTGGAATTTTAATTTTTTTAAATCGTAAAAAACGAACTTTTATAATTGTACCTAATAATTATTAATTATAATTGTACCTAATAATTATTAAAATAAATAAAGTTAATTAATAAAATTAATTAAAATAATTAAAGTTAATATTTAATATTGACGTTGCACTGCTCTTTCCATTTTTTATGTAAGTCGATACAATCCCGCGGCAGTTTTCTTCTAGTAAAGGTAAATTTATTACTTATCAATCGATCTAGAAATGATATAATCCTTTTCTATAAAAGAATGTACGTGTACTACTTGATTTTTTGATTGATTAAGATTAGAAATATCTATTTTGACGTAGCAAGCGCAGGGAGCTCACGAATGCTACTTCATTCAGATTTTGGTCCGAATAAGCTGGTCACTGATAGGAAATGTATGACATTGATTAACATGCAAACATTACTCTTCTTCAAGAACAAATCAGGAGGATAGAAAATGAATTAATGGCGACAGAGTAAAAAAATATTTTCTATTCTGTCTTTTACCTAACCATTTTCTTTTTTGAAAGTATATACCTTTCCTTGGCATAATATTTGAATAAATTCAATATATTTACATTTTTTTATTCGCTAAGGCATGAAGTTGAATTGTGGTTAAGAAGCATCCATTGTGGCGTACCGCTCTTTTTATTAATTTTTTGTGACCTATTGGAGTCGTGAAAAATGTTTGGTATGATGTGTCGTGTGTTGTAAAGTAAGTTCTCTCTCACAAAAGTAATTGCCTAATTTATAATATAATTTTTAAGTGGTTTGACGAAATTTAATTAAATGTAATTAATAAATAAAATCATATTTGTTTAAATAATCTAATTTGTCAATTATTTTAAAAAGCATTTAATTTAGGAAAATATATCAAAGATTCAAAGATACCAAATGCAAAAGAAGACCACAGATTTTTAGCTTATTAATAAATGTTTGTCAAGTAAAATTCCGATTTCTTCTAACAGGAGTAATTGGCATATAAATTTTAGCCACTCTGATAGAGAACTGAAACCTCTTTCAGAGAAATTTTAAACATCTCCATGAAATTTTCTGTTTAGGGGACCAAATTACTTGCAGAATTATGCAAGCAAATACTAAAGGAAAAAATGGAGGCAATATTAGAAATTTAAACGGTGACCAATTTAATAGCAGCGGTTTCGGATGGTTGAAGAAGCATTCAGTGTGACTTGTGATTATTTGACGGCAAGAAATAAATTATTGTTATTGAGATTTAATAATTAAAAATACACTTTACGAAAAATCAATTTGTTCTTCTACACGGAAATTCATATTCTATATCATCATCATTTAAAAAATTATTTAATATTGTTTCCCTGTATTTCCTGAGATGACAAAAACCACATATTAATGATTAATTATCGCCATCAAATAAAAAAGAATCATTTATCAATTTTGACGTTTTGGAAACAAACAAGAAAATTTAAAACAATATATTAATTTTAAATCATTTTTAATTAAAAGATTAGGTTTATTAGAATCAGTTTACCGACTGTTGGGTTCGTGATCAATAATTGAAGTCATAAGAACACAAACTTTATTTCTATAACAACTGACAATTATTTAAACAATTTTTGTTGAGGAACTTTTCTTATGTTTTCTTTTCGAACAGATTGATTATACATTGTTCGGGATTCAAATATTTAAACTGTTATATTTCAAAATTTAATTATCGTTGTTATTTATAAAATCGAACATTTTAATTATTATATTTTGTTTTTTAAATTAAATTAAATTATCAGTATATATATATATATATATATACATAATATAAAATAGTTTCAAATTGGCAAAATCAATTTTTCAAATAATAACAATTTCTCTATCAAGATCAAAAGAAAAATTTTAATATCAAAGAAAGACTTATCAATGGATTTCTGCTGTATAAAAGATAATAATTGAAAAGTTTTGTTTGACTTACATTTTTTTTGAAATTGAAAGAAAATGTTGATATTATTATTATTATGAGTGCAGAGTGTGACCTTGGTTTTTTTTGTGATTTGTTTTATTGAAATAAAAGTATTGAGCGGTTGATGACGTGGTCACCATCAATCAAAAATTTGAAATCGAATTCTGTTTTGATTAAATATTTGAAATTGTTTCGAATAATGTCGATAAAGTGTGACTTGATTGAAACGCCAGCTTCAAAAGCCCATCAGAAACCGCTCACTAATAAATTAGAGATCGTGTTGACGAAGATTCTCCCATTTCTCATGAGACAAGAAACTGCTCGACCGTTTCTCCCCCTGTTGATCATGTCGGGTTTAAAATGTCTGATTAATCTGTCATTATCAAAAGTCCAATGGATTTGAGAACTATTAAATAAAGATTGATCAGAAAATTCTATGAAATATTTGCAAAATGTCTTCAAGACTTTCGGTTGATATTATGATTTGGAAAATTGTCACATTTATCATTCGCCCGAAGATCTGATTGTATCGATGGAAATGAGATTAAAGCATTATTTACTTCTGAAATTGCAATGCATGCCTTCCATAGAGCACCGAGTGAGGAAAGTCTAGAGACGTGGTCTCGTGCCTCCCAGAAATATCAGACGAGACAAACTGAAATCAAAATGGGCCCAGCAAATTCGAGTCGAGTCACGGTACAGCTCTGCTACCTCCGTCCGATTATCGGGGCAACCTGAGGGTCGGGCCGTAAAATACTGAATAAAATACGTAAAAATACTGAATTACAAATACTGATATGTTTTTTTTAAATGGTTACTTTTACGAATTGAATTTATTACTTTTTTAAATTACAATAATTTTACAGAATTATATTTCAATAAATTTTTTACATTTACGTAACGTAATAACAAATAATTACTGTATAATGTTTAAATTTATATTATTTTACTACAAATTAATAATCCGCTGTATCGCAAATTTATTCCAATTTTAAAATATCATTGTCGTGCTTATTTCACCAATCTATTTTTGTAAAATGTTTTTAATTTATTTAAACTTCCTGCAATTTTCCATTTTGATCTAATTCTTAAACTTAAATTAATTACCTTTGAATTTATTAAACTATAAACTTATTGCAGTTGTTTTAATAATATTTAAAATCCAATCATTTTAATTTTAAACTTTAAAAGAATATTTATTTTCCACATTATTTTATTTCACATTAATTCCTAAAATCTTTTAATTGTACTTAGTATTTATTTTATATTCGATTAATTTTAATTTTTATATTCAAATATAAAAAATAAAATTTTATGTGATTAAATCTGAATTTCAAATATTGATAACTTCCTGAATTGTAAAAAATTATTATAAAATTTTTATACATTATGTTTAAATATTTTACAGCTTTAAATTTTAAAAATTCTAAACATTTATGAGTTTGCCAAAAAATCCTCACACCAACGACGAAGAGGCCCTAACAAAAATCATACGTAAATTTGCATTTATCTCCGAGGTCACTAAGTCCACTCCAAATTTCATTTACAGCCACGAAAAATTCTTTATTGCAAAGTTCGGATTTATCAATTGTTATTGAATTGATCAATGATGATTTAATAAAATGGTGTAATAGGAATTCTAAAAAATTACAATATGTATACGGGACTATGAAGGACAAAAAGAAAATTAATAACAGTTGAATTTTTTGCTAGTGTAACAGAACTTTCAGGATAACCTAGTACTTAAAACATCATTATTTATAAAAATACATTTATTTATTACAAAGTTATTATAAATTTCAGCGGTACTTTCAGAATTGGTAATTGTAAAGAATATCAACAACTTCATATGTAAAACTTTATTCTCTTTACAATTATCTGTCATTATACCAAAATTGAAATCTGATCTCAAAGAAAAATTGTTTAAAAAAATATTTTGAGTCATTTATTCTTTAATAATTTATTTAATTAATTTGAAAATTTACCGTATTACATCGAATATAAGATGCACATGTTGCGTGTTTTTCTGCATCTTATACACGACTAGAAAACGACCCATCATGTATGACAGGTAAGCTGAATTTTCATTTTTGACATTTTCTGTTTTATCATTTTTATAGTAATTTTTATTATTTTATCAGTTTAATTTTGTATCATTTTTAGTTAATATTATTTATTATAATTTTAATTTATTAATATTTATAATCATTTTGTTTTTTCTTATTTTCTTAATATTTATTAGAATATCTACTTACAACTATAAGTAGAAGGAATCCTTCTACTTTTAATTTTTCTATTTTTTTTTAATAAATTATTTTTAATTAGTAGGAATCAAAGAAAATACCATCCACCCATCTAGGTAGGAGAGACACAATCCGAATCAACATACAACATGCACAATTCAAAACATTCCTCACAACTCGAAATTTAAAGGGTTTCATGATTTAAATTGATTATAATTGATTTAAAAATTTTCCTATAAATTATAACATAATAAAAACTAATTATATTTTCAAATGATATTATTGATCAAAATTTTGAATTTGATATTTTATATTCTATGGTATTTATCAAAATATGCATACAAGGAAGAAAAAATGGTAAAAGTTATAAAATTAGGAAATTGATAGAAATTCGTGATATTTAGTTGTAGTAATATTTAGTACCTGATCAACAATGATTCACAAAACTGCCGTTTGCAGTGTGAATCAAAATTTGTTTTTAAATTCATCTTTCGAAATCATTGATCCTTACAACATTTGCAGTGATCAAGCACCTTACTCGATCGACTTGGCTGCAAATGTTCACTAATCTGGGTTTTGAGATGACGGTGTGTGTATGACTTTTGACACCCATGACAATTAAATTGATAGACTAGATTAGCTTTTATTACATAATCGGTTTTCTATTTAACCGAGAAGAAGCTGTTCACTTTAGTCATGATCGACACGATTCTTAGGGCATTGATGTTTCTATGAATAATCTTTTTAAACCCTCTGAATCCTTTTGAATACGGAATTTTAAGAATAAGTTTGTGTTTTCTATTGTGTTGTTTTCTATGTGCTTTTTGTGTTATTCTGTATGTATATTTTATTTAGAGTGACCTTAATGCTTTGTTCAATTTGCTTATTTGTATACATATTTTTATTTAATCACACCTTTTTTTCACCATATTTTGCTTTTTTGAAGTCGGATGAGAGATTACATACTCTGTGAATCAAACCATATTTCAATATATTCTGTGAAGAACGTCTACTTACAACAATAAGTAGAATGAATTAGCGTTCTTGATGGAATCAGTTAGTCAGCCAAGGTCATTTAGTCTATTATATATATACAGTGGCGTAGCGTAGGGGGGCGGGGGGGGCGGTCCGCCCCGGGCGGAAAGACTGTTGGGGGCGGCATTTGCGAAAGTGAGAAATATTATGTATAAAATAAAACGAAGAAAAATCTGACCAGAAATGCTGGACATAACAGAATGTTAAAATGAACTAATTTAATGAAAACTGCCAATGGGCTGGAAGATTT
>MQRK01233829.1:48527-59847 GCA_001938485.1 Girardia tigrina | reverse complement strand
TCAACAGTGTCTTTTTTGAAAACAAAGAAGATAAATATTCTTGATTGGCCTGCCAGTCACCAGATATAAACCCGATTGAGAATTTGTGGGGTATTATAAAGAGAAAAATAAATAATATGCATACTTTGAATTCAGAGAAAATGTGGATAGAAATACAATAGTTATAGTACAACATACCAAGTTCTTTATGTCGTCGACTTATCGATTCGATGCGGCGAAGGGTGTTTTCAATCATCAAGATGAAAGGATACCACACAAAATATTAAAAATAACATTTTTATTTGCAAATACAATATTTACTTCCACTTCATCGTCTTTTTACTTAGGAAATTTGTATAAGTGATGATTTTATAGGTGCGAACAGACTTTTGGAACGCACTGTATATATATATATATATATATATATATATATAATTATAATATTAAATTACCGGTTGAATAAATAATTTTTAACGATTTATATATTTTTTGAACTCCATTGAAACTACGCTATCGACTGTAATCAAACTATGATATGATAAATTGAGAAATTCAATAATTCCGAAAACTGTCACTACCGATGGATTTCAAATAAATCTCTCCAAACGACTTGTACGGATTTTAAAAAATAAATTCTTTCTTTTTTTCCACTCTTACCTCATCTTAAGGCACATAGACATACACAGCATGTACTTTGTAGGATACCAATCTTCTCTGTGTATTAGTATTCTATGTATAAAAATTCTTTAAAGCGTTCCGGTTCATCAATCACTCGATGTGACCTCTGTTATACAACTTCGTTCTTCCGAGTCTAATCACCTTCCAAATTATCTGGCTGCTCGTCGTCATCCTCAGAATTGGGCCCCTAGGTCC
Source organism: Girardia tigrina (assembly GCA_001938485.1). Taxonomy (NCBI): domain Eukaryota; kingdom Metazoa; phylum Platyhelminthes; order Tricladida; family Dugesiidae; genus Girardia; species Girardia tigrina. The sequence continues at coordinate 58,995 of MQRK01233829.1, read as the reverse complement.
TTAGATTGGCATGATTGATCCCTCATCAGTAGGTATTGAACTGTCCTTGGGAACTGTGCCTGACACATGTATTAAAATTCCTTTAATCACCACTTGATTGGACGTCAAACCTCGCCCGCTACTGCTTGTCTTTCCTGGGTCGTGCATTTTGAGTTCGCTGATTTTACGAAAACAGCCTCCTTTATTCGCAGCTCCAGAAGTTCTCCGGTCTACGAAAAAGGGACTGGCAACTACAATCGCTGTCACTTCGCAAATACCGTTAATGCTGGAAATGTGCCGGCTGAATTTGAAATGGTGTTGTACCACACTACCATGTACTCCACTGATGTATTACTCAATGCCACCATGCGTTTGATGATTCGGTAAAAATACTCAACGATCCCGTTCAAGCTCAGCCGATCTGCACAAGAAAAATGAATCTTAACACCCATTCCCATCAATAACTTTCAATTTTCAATTCTTGGTTGGTAGATAAATTATCTAGTTGTAGCTCCTGTGGAGGGCAAAATTTGTTAAATACCACCTTAAGAGTGGCACATAACTCCTCATCACTTTTTGATTCTATTCCTCTCTACACAGGTAACCAACTCGGTCTGTCGTCAACCATAACCATAAAATTCCACTTGGTTGTTTTTGTTACAAACATGGAAAGCCGTTGCCACATCCTTTTGACACACAGATCTTCTTTCTTCAATTTCATCCTGGCGATATCGATTAATACACACCGAAGATATCATTTTACCACTGTTTTGATTTGGATTTCAGTAACATATCCTGGACCAAACAATCTCCTCTCAAAATATTTCATCTTTTACACTCTGAAGTGGTGAATTCCAAAGAGCTGTTTGGAAACTTTCACTCATCCTTGAACACTCTTTCCATCATACACATTGACTCCTTCGCTGATGTTGACAAGCCAATGGGCATGAGATTGAAGCGATCTGCTCTGTTTTCTCCAAACAAGTTAAGCTTCCACTTAACCTCAGCCGCTCTTCTTCAATGATATTCTTAATATTGCCTATACTTCATTTCACCAGAAGTTTGCTCCTTCCATGAAGATATGATTGGTCCATCACCCCTCACTTATCCACCGGAACACTGTTATGGAGTCAATCATGATTTCAACGTCAATTAAGCCGCATTTCAACTCCACTTTTATCACTTCATTAGCGTTTCGAGCTCTGAGACCCAGAAGCTTCTACAACCATTGCTCCCCATATTTATACAGATAAAGAAGTTGCGAAAGGGCTCGCGACATACCACACTCTTCCTTTTTTGTAGTCAAGAACATCCCATCTCCTGATCACTGGGCCTTCGATCTCAAGACTCTTTCAATTTCTTTCACGTTGGGAAACTGCATACTGGCTTCAACCAGCCGCCAAAGGGGAAATGACCAATTAGGTGACCAAACCCTGAGAACAGATTTTGTCGCATCATCCAATTTTGGACCTTGCTGTCTCGGTACTATCACAAATTTCCGATTGTCTTATGCATCGAAACCCCGAGTACTCTTCCTCCATTGATCTTTACCGGCAGTTTTGTTTCGAGCTTGAAACTATTGAACACCGCCACTATCTTGCTCCGAGGACACCCTGAAGATGTCAATTATTATATAATCACCGTATGATTCTGCTACCTTTGCCACAATCTTCTTGGATCGAAATACTTGGTTCATGATTTTTAATGCCAATTTCAATCCAAACCCCAAATGTGTCAGGCAGTACTCCTGTCATGTGTGTTTAATCACTTAATAAGGCTAAATGCCTTGATCCACTTTGACAATGAGGTATCCCCATCTCAAGTTGATTATGTTCAAATTTTTTTTCATTTTTCATCATTTACGATGCTTTTCAGCTCACACTATGCTTCATGTAGTGTGGTTTGACATGAATTTCTTAGACACTTTATAAAAATAAATTTATTTCAAAAATTTAATATAAATAAAAAAACTTAATTTAAAATTGTATTTCTCGAAAGAAGATGAAATTAAAGTGCTTATGAAAAAGAAAGTAGTGCCAATTTCGTAATCATTGAGTCTTCTTTGCTGTAAGTGTCACCAAAATATTTATTAAAAGTGTAAATATAAATGTAAATGAAATTGTATTTAATAAATATAATATTAGTTTAGTGATAAAAAATTTAAATTTAAAATATTCCAGTCGGTAAAGTGTCTGGAGGTCCAATTAAAGATTAGATCATAGTAATTCTGTTTTCGGCCAAAAAGAGGTACCCTATGGACCTTATGTATACTCTAAAAGATACAGAAGAAATGTAGATATAGAAATTAGAAATTATTTATCATCTTTATCGATTTAGAAAAGGTTTTTGATAATCTCTTGCGTGAAGTCATGAAATCATTGTCATTTTAACACTACAAAGACGGCAGTTTCCAACCACCTATTAAGACAGTAGGGTCATTTTGACTCCTTTTTCTTATGCTTATGTTATATCGTGTTGCTGCTGTCAGAGTAATAATATATATTATATTATTTTATCTAGGAATTAAAATTAATTAGCAATAGAGGATTTTCTAAATACTGTGAAATATTAAAATAAAAACTATATAATGGTTGTATCTTTTAAAAATACACTGTTACTGAGGCTGAAAAGAGTTTGAGAAAGAAATGGAATTTACCACTGGAGGACTTAGAGACTTTGATAGTTATTATATGCTCTTGAGATAATGGGAGCGAAAAACGTTGCCATATGTGATTTGTGGAGTGCAACGTTGATAAATTTAGACGGTCTATGTCACGTGACAGACTTAAAGAAATAATGAAGTACCTGCGGTTTGCTGACGAGATGGAGCGAAGGATAAGGCTTCAAAGTGACAACTTTGCACTTTTTTCTTAAATGTGAAACGCGTTTATCAGCATTTGAAAGCAACATTATACGCCCACTGTAAATTATACGTGTAATGAGCAATTGTTTCCGACGAAGTCAAGATGTCGCTTCGCGCAATACATGATAAATAAGCCAGATAAATTTGTCATTAGTCGTTGGATGTTGACTGAGTTAGAAATCAAATATTTTCTCAATGGAATGCCGTACCTCGGTAAGAGTATACTAAAGGTCTATTTCATAACAATTTTTTGATTTATTCTGTGTTTATTGACAATAAAAAAGACAACAACAGATAACCTTTGCAGAATATGTAGTTTTACAATTCGTCAAACTTTATCTACACAAGGGCTACAATATTACAAATGACAATTTCTTCACCAATTGCCACTGCTTCTCCCGTTAAGAACAAAAAAGACCACCTATTCGACGATTCGTAGCAACAGGAGAGAATTACCAACAGCCGCGGTCAATGTGAAAGGAAAGTCACTTTTTCAGTCACTTTTCTTTTATGAAGATCATGGTATCATTGTAATCTCCTACAAGTTAAAAGAATACAAAAAAATTTATATTGCTCACTTAACGTCACCGCTGTGAAATAACTCCCGATGACATCAGTGTGAAAAGAAAGCCAAGCACAGTCCTATTTTACAACGTAACAAAATGTGGCGTTGATTCCTTAGACCAAATATCCAAGGCTTACTCTGTAAAGTCTAGAATTCATCTTGGCCACTGGCTCTATTTTTTAATGTGTTGGATTTGGTAGAAGTCAATGCATATGTTCTGTACACTAAGGTGACGGGCATACGTATATCAAGACGTGAGTTTATAAAAAAGTTAGTGGGTTATCTCATCACATGCAGAAGGCAGCGACATCCTCATTATTTTTCAATAGTGTCACCTCAAAGAACTAAACGAAAGAAATGTTCTGAGTGTTTCAAAAAAAACTTCGGATATCTGTTCTTTTGTGCCAAACCTATTCGTGGTCCATGTACTGCTGAAAAGAAGGTTCAAATCAAATGTCCTAGGTACACATGAATATATAATTACAAACTAATTTTATAATTAAACCTGTTTCTTTATGTTGTCTTGTTATTTTCCATAGTAAATTGCTACAAGGGTCAAAATGACCCTATCGTCTTTCTGGGTATTTCTTTTTATAAATTCATAAAAACACACATGTTAATCATGAAATTTACACAATGTATAACATTCAGTAAATAAAAAGGTCATAAAAGGAATTTTTCTAATTTTTATGTTTAAAAAGAATATAAACAGAAAACTATCACGCAGGGTTCAAAATGATCCTATCGTCTTTCTAGTGTTTAAAAATCTCGTGAGAAATTTTTCTGTATGATAAGGGGCATTATAAAAAATAGAATTTTTTTTGTGCTTAAATATAAAAAACAGAATTTTTTATATTTAATTATAAAGCATAGAATTTATTTTGCTGAATTATAAAGCATAGAATTTTTTTACTTAAATATAAAACATATGGCGAAAGTGTTTTCGAGCATATGATTAACGAAATCAGACATGATAATCCGGATTTTTACAATAAGCTGATTTTATACTCTTTTAGTACTTGGGAAAATTCAAAGTGCCCCTTCCAAGATATGGTCAGAACACATCGAGTCCTGCAGAATCTATGAATTCTGCACTAAAAAAGTTTTTCACAAAAGATATTTGCAATTTAACTATTTCAATCAGTAATTACAACATGGATGTTTTCGGTACCAAAAGAAATGAAGTTCTTAATGTTTATATTTTTGACAATCAAACAAAAAGATTAGATTTCAATATTGCAATATGCCGACTCTATTCTGTTGAACAGTCAAGTAATGATATATATTTTAGTTAATCGTCTGTATATTATAGATTTTAATTTGAAGACATATCTTTATAAAAGAATGTTTGAGTTTGGCATTCCATGTAGCCATTTATGCGCTGTGATTCTATTTTTGAGACAAGATCCGATGATTTTCCCTGCAGAATTCTTTATCGGAAGTAACTATTCAAGATCTTATGCAGAGCCAAATGTTCCACTATAATCGAATTGTTTAACCAAATACGGTGTTAGAAGAGCCGGAGGAAGTCAAAGAAAAGCTAGATTCAGAGCAGTGTCTGAGAATTAAAAATCATTAATTCTGTAATAATCTGTTATAATATTAATTCTGTTTTATAATTAACCCCTTTACCGTGTGTCACGAGTTAACTCGTCATATGAAATCTTGGGCTTAACCGTACATCACGAGTTAACTCGTCCTGATACACAATCATGTTTTATTTTGTCAGGACAACATAACAAATCAAATAATGAAAGAAAACAATTACACAGTTTCCAAAAAAAATTTTTTTTTCCACGGTAAAGGGGTTAAACAAAGAAAATTCTATGCTTTATAATCCAAGAAGAAAAATTCTGTTTTTGCTATTTACGGAAAAAAAATCTATTTATTATATTTTCCCGTTGGATAAAGCTATTTTGTCATAGAAAGAGGCTTATAATAGGGATACATAATGGTCATTATTTATTTAACTTGGTTTGCAATGAAATTCTTAAAACGGCAAGAAAGTAAGGTTTGCGAGACTGATGCTGAAAAGAAAATCAATATTGATCATGTCTGTAGAAATATGAAAATACAGAGGAATCCAATTTCTAAATTTGGATTTGTAAGGTATGAAACGGCTTTACTTTTTCTATTTTGAATGTTTTTCAATAGGCTGTAGTATCTTAATAATAACAATTCCCAAAACTCTCTCTCATAGTTTGAATCAAAGCCACTCTGTAAAACAGAAAACTCATCCTTTGAAATAGAAGAGGTTTTTACAGTGTAACCAATAATCAAGAACCTTACTCTATCGACTTGATTGTGATTGTTCTTCGATGCGGGTTATGAGATGAAGATTTATCTCTTCAATGTATGAGTTTTTACACCAGTGACAATTAAATTTATAAACCAGATTAGATTACAATCCATAAATCGTTTTCAATTTATTTAAAGAAGAAGATGTGAACTTTGGATATTATAGAAACTACTTTTACACTACTTATATTCTTCCTAATACTCTTCTTAAATTCTTTAAATCTATCAGAATATGGTATTTTGTGTTCCTCGATGCTTTCTTCATTTAATCCTTCCTAAACACATTTTTGTGTACATAATTTGTCCAATGTAACCTGAATGTTGTGAGATAACTAAATAACCAATCTCTTGATTTTCAGCAATAGTTTTGCTGATGCATAATCTTTTTAAAACTATTTGATCAATTTTTATCTTTTCGAAGAATCATTAATTAACACCCGTTTGACATGATGGATAAAGAAATTAAAGTTTATAAAAAGATCGTTTATAATTACAGGGTTTGTATAAAACGCATCTTTTGAATTGATAAGTAAATATTAAATTTTGGATTTTTGATGTATCACAGTTTTTGAAAGTGCAAGTTTGATGACATTTATTCATGGAATAAATCTATTTGTTATATTTATCTTTAGATTTTGTGGAATTTGCTGTTGGGATCATATTTTAATGATAATTTATTATTATTTCATTGATCTACGTATAATACATTTTATATGACTGTTATTATTTCCTAGGAAGTCCTTGTATGAAAAATAACGAAACTTTACATACAGATAATGAGAAAATTAAATAAATAAGGATAGATTGGCCTGTGTAGCTTTATAGATCAGATCTTTAGATCCTACGATTGATGTGCAAACGGGTCTATGGAAAACCTTATTAAGTGTGTTTAGATGACACAATTATTCTGTGATTGCAAAACCATATATGTTGCATAATATAAAAAAGAATTTTCTTATTTTCCAGAAAATAATGAGGCAAATCGGTATTTGAATATTTTTTTATATCTGAAAATATCATAAATTAATTTTTATAAATTTTTTTAATAAAAAGTTTAGATTAAAACATCAAACTTGTTTTCCTACCTGTTAGGTTATAACAATACGAATAATTCATATATCTATAATTAGATCCACAGTTTACACAAGCTATGTAATTCATTAAGTAGATTGAATTAACTACTTGAATTGTTAGGTTGGGTCCTTTGGTATAGTGAACATTTTCCTGTAAAGTCGGTATTTCAAATTTTATTGTATTATATGTAGTAAAAAATGGACTATATGAGCATTTTATTGTATGAGGATGCATATAAAACAAGTATCTGTCAAGTGGTCTTATAATAACGTTTACTGGACCTCCTTAATGTTAAATACATAAATCTGAGTTCTTTTGCACCAGAAATTGATTCTTACTATGAGGAGCATAACATTGCCTATTACTCCTTATATTATGTGCGACACAAGTAAAGCAAATGTCGTTTGTGCATAGTCTAGCATCTTTACATATTTGATAATGCCTATCAGTTATAATGTTATAATACTGATTAGCTATGGGTTCAAATCGAGCTACCATAAATTGGAATAATGCATTTAATGGATCCGTTGTACACAAAATATCCATTTTATCTTCATAGGTCAAATAGTAAGAAACAACCGGTTCAACAATAAGAAGTACAGTTTGGGCTATGATAAAACGATAATTAAACGTTACTACTTTAAGATAAAAGATTATGGTACAAAAAAGGATACAATATTGAATCTTTGGAGCTCTAGTTTTATAATATTGATAAATAATTAAAATAAATAAAAGTTTTAATTAAATAATTTATCAAAAAATGAAATAAAAATCATTTTTACTTTTTCATAAATTATAAGAATATAATAATTTTTCGATTTTCTATTTTAAGTTTTTTATTTGATAGGTGTCTTACATTATAGTATTACAGATGTTTTATGTATCATATGCAACATTATTCAACTAACAGATAACAATTAATAGTATTATTAGACCTAATAGTATCATTACCCATTTTTTGCAATAACATTTCAGTGATACTATTTTACTCCTAATATTATCATCATTACAAATTTTTAATGATAGTTCATCATATTATTCCAATAGTATCACTGATACTATTACGAGATGTTTGTGATAAGTGAACAGAAATTTAAACCCAAAGATTGAAGAGTGATGTGTACAGTTCTGAATCAAACGAAGCTGTGATGAATCGGCAATCAACTAATTTCTAATTAATTGATTATGTTTTTCATAATGGTGACTGTTAATGTAATAGAGTGATTTATTATTTGTCATTTAACAGTGAAATTATTTATTAATGTTTATATGTGAAATTTGTATAAAAAAAAGAATTAATTTCATTTTAAAAAGTAAAAAATGTTTTTAGTTAAAAAGATTAATTTATGTGTAAAAAGGAAAAAAATATTATTTAGTTGTGATTGAAAAGGTTTATTTATTTATTAGTTGGATTTTTTTATCAAACCAAATAAAATAAAAACGGCGCAATAAAATTTTTTCGTGTAAATATGGAATGAAAGTCGCCATGATATTTTTGCGAATTATTTTTGAATTAAAAAAAGATTTTTGATGCAATTCGATTTTAAAATTTGACTGTCGGAGTTTCTTTTTTTTTGAAAAAAAATGAATGTTGGAAAAATTAAGTTTCATTGATCAACAATAAATACGTTTTTTCCGTTGATATTTCGTGTTCGAGGAGTCGATTGGTAGGCCGTCGCTACAATTTGGCAATTCATTGATTGTTTGGTGCGGTTTAGCGACAGTGACGACGAATGTATGATGCTACGAATCAATGAGATTCTCTCCGCATTGAACGACGACCGATTCCAGTGTTTGATTCTCTTTCAAACGACCTCATCGTGTAAGATAAAATTAAATTATTCCACTCGACCTGAAAATCCCCAACTGGCACCATGGTGTTGCAGCCACGCTGCGCACGCTCTGTCATCACGTGATAGTTTATACATTGAGAGTGTAGGGTGAATACATATTAGTAAATAAATACTGTATTATAATCATATTCATCATGATTTCCGCAAAAATGAGATCACGTAAAAAAGACAATGAGAAAGGCTTGAATTTCACGACATTCAATCATCTTCGCAAAATTCATCAAAACAAAATTAATCAACCTAGTAAAGCTAAAGAAATCAAAAAAATAATAATAAATTAATGACTCAAAAAATCTCAGAACATCATTTTGCATTGATGGAAAAGATGATTGAGAAAATTCTGTCAATTAGAGGTTTTATTTTTGAACACGTTTCTTTTTATAACCGTATCCGTTGCAGCAAGATAGATTTGGGTATGAGCAACTGATGAATACTTACAACAAATATTGTTTTGTAGTAACTGCCATAAATGCAGATTTTTCAGAACGACCGACCTTTGCAAAATGTTCTTTTCTATTGAATTTGTGGCAAATCTTGTTACATGAAAAATATACATTGTAAGGTAAGTACACATTACCACAAATGTAACACAAGTTATGGGCGACTGAAGCCAATGGAATTCTACTTTAATCAAAAACCTGTATATTTATTATTTTTATAACTATCTTTGTCAATTTTAAGAGCTCTGATTTGTGCAACTACTTTTCTGAAATCCTTTTGTGTGAATTTGGTGACATCTGCATCAAGTAATAAAACATGTTATTTTGATCTATCGCAAAACGTCTATGAAGACACCAATTTGATATAAAAATCTTTCGAAGGCCTACAAAGTAATTGTAAAACGGATGTATAGATTTATTAGACTATCGGAGGCGTGTGGAGAGGGCAAATATTTCAATCTTCCGTTTATCATAAATAAATTTTATAGTTGTTGTAAAAGTACATTATTTTGAATTAATTTTTGGCACAAACCAATTTAATGAATTGTTGTGATCAGAAAATAAGTGATTAAAGTTAAGAAGGTTCATGTCTGACAAGAAAAAAATGGTTCAACACAAAAATAAAGAAATTCAAGCCAAATAATAATAAATTGAATAATTTAAAATTAAATAATCAATAATGTATATTGATTTAAAAATTTAAAAAAAATTGAGGAGTTTTCTTGGAGACTTCAATCAGCCAACTTTTTCATCAATCACACAATATTCAACAAGTTAAAAAAGAAATTCAATTTTTTCAGTTAATTTCAAATAACAAGAAGACCGAAAAATAGTATTAATCAGACAAGTAGATTAAACAAGAAAACAATTCAAGTAAAGTGTATCTTGTTTTATCAAAAAAACTAATCGACCTGTTTCTGGATTTTTGTGATCGAGGAAGGAGATTTTATTTTTTATATCTTTCCGTTATAGTTGTAATCTTCAATACAGTTGTTAATTATTTCGTTTCGAGTTTACTTCATTTCATTTGATTGGTAAATTAGAAAAGAAAGTACTATCAACTATTTCGAATTTTTGAGATTGCTTCCTTTTCAGTTATCACGAAATTTTCGTATTAAATTTATATCCTGAACGAATGTTACATAATTTGTGAACACGAAGAGACTCAAGACTAGAATCTGCATTCGATTCCAACCAATTTCAAAAGTACCCAGAGAATGATGTTTTTATGATAGGCTATGAATGATGAAGGATTCGCGCCAACATAATCATATCTAAAACAATTTTCTATTTTGAGAATTTACGAATAAAATTTTAAATTATTCAGGCTACTCAAAGAAATGTTTTAGTCAGGTGAATTGAAATGATATTGTTAACTATATATATATATATATAT
>MQRK01233829.1:8659-21786 GCA_001938485.1 Girardia tigrina | reverse complement strand
ATATATATATATATATATATATATATATATATATATATATATACGTATGTGTGTATGTATTCGTATTATATATTCGTTGGAAGAATTTAGGACTGTGCCACACATTTTTAGACGTCATTGGAGCTCAATATACAGACCACTTTTGAAGTTGGACTTTTAAGTTTCATGGTGTCCATGATCTGACAGCTCTCTGTTTTGGATGTTATAATTTCTGAAATAGAAAGTAAATCTAAAGTGTATAAACATTCTGTACGCTTCAAGTTTCTGCCATGAAAACAGTACTCATTCAATGATTTTTTTAAGATCTTTCACTGCTGGTTTGCATAGATCTTCAGGAGAATGTTTTGCTTTTCTTGTGAAATAAACTACCATGTAGAAATATCCTTTTTCGTCGTCAACTATTGGTAGTTGTGCACTGTTGATTGTGATATTGTCAGACAAAGAAGGTTCAAACAAGTAATCACATTTCCAAGGGTTGAACTTCATTGAGATCAACGAGACGCCTTCCGTTGACATATCCGCCATCTTTTTTAAGCATTCGTTGTTCGGCGCAATTAGTACGATATCATAGGCGTACACAGGTGAGAATTTCTAGTTCTATATTGATAACTAATTTCTCGTTCTCGTGACGTTTTTTCAGAAAAGGATCGATTCCCTCACTGAACAACAGCATTAAGCAAGAGCAGTCTAGCCTTGTGCCCTGTTTTTTTCTGTTCTTGGAATTACATGTTGTGTAATCATTAAATGTATATATTGTCGTACAATTAGAATATAAATTGCAAATAAGAGAACACGAGATTTTTTCAACTCCTTCTCACGTTAGGATACCTAAAATATGTTCAATGGAGATGCTGCAAAAGGCATCCGTTAAATCTAAAAATGCGAAGGGTATTTAAAAATTATCTTCAAGTAAGATTCTTTGCCCATCAATCCGATGGACCAGTTTCCTTTCGAAATGGGGACAGTAGCTTGTTTGCTGTTAAATACTGCTCTAAGTGGATGGTCATGTATGATATAAAGAGTTTCGCTAAGCATTCTATAAGCACAATTGGTCGTCATGAATCGATTTTGTTTTAACTACCAGTTTTACCTGGTTTTGGGATCATCACTATTAGGTTTTTTTTCGACCTGGTGGAATAATTCCTGTAGTGATGATGTTGTTAAATAGAAGAGGATAATTCACAGTCTATTGAAATGTTATTAAGGATTATTTCAATTACTTTTTTGGTTTTATTTTGAAATAGTGTCTTAAGTTTTTATCTATATTTTTTCTAATTTTACCAAGAATTTTAGAAGCATTTAGATTTTTGATCGGTTTATTTCTTATTTTTAAAATATAATTAGCGATTCCTTTTTTTAAATCTTCCGAGTTTAAGTGTTAATTTTTCTCAAGAATTTTTGCATTATATTCAAATCGGTGAGCTCTTTCATCTCCGATTTTTAACATGTTTTATCTATGTTTAACTTGTTTTAAGCTAATTTTTTGTTATATCAGAAATTATGTCTCTCACAAAGACCTTCTTTACTTTTTTTAAAAATCCAATCTTTTAAAAAGACCTCAAAATCTATCTACTTAATAGAAAGTACACGCTTAACAACATTAGATTCATTGTAGGGCTTTGATTCCATAATATCGAGAAATGAAACTTTTGTGAACTTGAAAATGCTCAGCAGCTTTTACAATTGATGGATTGTTAGCGGTATGCACAGCAATAAGTTTGAATTTCAATGTATAAGTCATTCTTTTCTTACCAGAGATACTTTTAGTGATTATTTAAAATTAATTTTGCTGTTTTTGTAACAAAGATTTTGTTCTTTTTAAAATTTCAATTTAAGTTTTTTATATTAAAAAGCACACTATTTTAAAAAGAAATACAAGAAATTTAAAAATTAAAAAATGTTATTTGTATTAAAGTATAAAGTATTTTAATAAATGAATAACAAAAATAATTACCATATGTGGTGCTCCGGTCAATCAATGGAGAAAAAAACAACTTTGAAAAATATTTTAACACTAAAAAATTAACAATTGTTTAAATAAGACGATTTGTAAAATTAACAAATTTGAATATACAAATAAATCTTATGACCAAATTTAAGTGTTTTTTATCATGAGTTTATTTGTTAAAAATAAACAAAGACCGACTGATAATAAAAATGTAGCGGTACATTGTATCAAGAAAATCTGCACCACTGACGGAACCGATCCGACTGACTGCGATACCGGCATCTATCCACTGGCAGTGTACCACCGACACGAGTTGTCCTTTCAACGAAACCACCTTGTGTCTCAAGAGAGGATCGTGGAGACCGCCCACGGTTCCAAGTGAAACCAACCGCCCCACATTTGGTGGTGCACAACGGAAAACCGGCGTACACTGACCACAATACCAACCAGAAACGAACTGTCGACCGACTGGCACTCGACATGGAGCGGATTACGAGCAACAGCGAAGCAGTCGGCTATCCTTTCCCGTCGGTGAACCTCCACACGAATAAGGGGTATCGGCGGTCAAAACTCGATCCGATGAAAGTCACCTCCCCCTGCTTTTGGTTATAAGCTAGTAGTTTAGTAAAATATAAAAGTAAATTTTTTTATCAAAAGAGCTGAGTAAAAAGTTCTAGCTTATTAAAAATAAAACAAAACCTTTGAATTTAAAAACTTTACTAAGCTACTAGCTGTAATAATGTTGTTAAATATTTGAAATTAAATTTGTTTAAATACGTGATAAAAAGAGTGAAAAACAGAATTTGATTTATTGTGTCGTATTTAAATAAACTTTGTTGTTCTTTAGTGGTGTTTTATTTCTTGTGAAACTACAAGCTATCGCGTGATGAAGACTTTATTGAAGATGATCAAAATATTCAAAGGCGCCGAAGAAGTGCATAAATGGTTCGAGAAAGCGAAGATCATTGCAGAGAAGACTGTCGAAAATTTGGTCAATGCATTCCCACTTTTATTCGACGGATTAACATTTAGAGTGTGGAAAAATTTACCAAAGAGAGTCAAAATGATATGGAGAAAGTCGAGGCTGCCTTGGTAAAAGGTTTTGGGAAGGCTTTGTGTGAAGGTTGGGTTAGGGTGTATGTCAAACTGAGTCAACATGTTCCATGTACAAATCAATGGGGTCGAGGTATAATCATAGCAAAAATTATTCACAACAAATACGAAGTAGACGGAGTTCCGAAACATATTCAGGATATCAGAAAACGATCTGACGATCAGAATAATCCTGAAAACGAGTTTATTGATGATTTAGAAAGCAGTGAAGACGAGAGCGAAGCAGTTGATGAGGAGTCGAGTGTTGAAGAGATCATGGACCAAACAAATCGTGACGAGCGACGCAGAAGCAATCGAGGGAGAAGAGAACCACCGTGGCACAGAGATTTCGAAATGGATACCTGATTTTTGGACGGGATGTAATAATGTTGTGTTTAATATTGTTATGTTTAATAAATGTGTTTAAAGACGTGATGAAAAGCGTGACAAACAGAATTTTATTTTTTGTGTTGTACTTAAATAGACTTTGTTGTTGTTTAGTGGTGTTCTATTTCTGGTGAGACTATGCTAGCTTATAACCATAAAACATGGTAACAATTATTATTGACAGATTTCTTAAAATTCAATTTCACTCTTTTATATTTATATTCAGTAAGTGATAAAAAATTGGTTTCTGTTAAGTATTTCTTTTGATATTATTATACTTTTTTGTCATGATTTTAAATACTTATTAGATGAAAATTTTCAACTTTTAAAAGAAGCTGTTGTAGATTGAAAATTGATTAGTCACGAATTACAAAAAAATTATTGATTACTAAATTAGAATCTTCTAACAAAATAAAAAAAACACGAATATTATTTTAATCGTGAATTATAAATAATAATTTCGATTGTTGTCACATACTACATCCTCACCAGATTTGTCGTTACACAAATCTCCATCCACTGCATAATCCTCAAGGTATTTTGATTTTTTTCGCTTGCGTTTCATGTTGGTGTTTATCAGTTCTTCTAATTCTGATTGTGTACATTATGATTTAACACTATTATTCAAATTTTCGTATTCGACTCTCCTCGGGCGTAGATAACCAACATGTCGAGGGAAACTTGTCCCATTATATTCAACTAAATTTTCGTAATATGGTAATTTTTTCAATACTTGACCATTTAACCATTGCTGTGTACATCTTGAACTTCCCATCAGTTTTATCCATACTAATTAATAATCATAATACTTGATACCTCTTTTTCTCTCTTTTGTCTCGTTATCGATTTCACAACTTACGGGTTTCATACATTTATAGCTGTATATACTAACACTCAGTGTTTCTTTACTACATGATGGTATATTGTTGTATCACCCTACTGCTTCTATGATTGTTATGTTTGATCTCGCTGCAATTCTTTCGATAATCCGAGGATTTCTTTCCACAACCCCGTTTCCACTAGGTCAATTGCTTACACGATACATAAGCTTCACTCTCCATTGATTACAAACCTCTACAAACTCATTTAAATAAAACGTGGTGTAGTTGTCTACTATCAATTCGCTTGGATGCCACGCTCAAAAAAGATATTATTCACTACTGTGGCGATGGAGTGTGAACTTTCATCACATATTTCTCTCCAAATCGTAAATCTAGATGGTCTGCAAACAATTAAACTTAAATACTTTTTACTATTGTATTTGGTAACATCGATCACCAATCTATACAAATTCTCTCTTTCATAAAAACAACCGTGATCCAATTTTAACGGTGAGGAATCTACTGATTAGAACTTTTGACATTTTAAAATTGCTCGTCACGAAATCTATCTTAATCATCAAATTAAAATCGTCACAAATTTCCTTAATAATTGATAACCACCGTCTAATAAGCAATTCTGAAAAGAAGCTCGTATTAAATCTAGACTTAATTGTGATCACATCATTCACCCAGGAGACTATTGATTTATTGTCACACTTCACTGTGAATCGAAGGTTTTCCTCAGCATTGACCTGTCTTCAATAATTTTACCAATAACTTCTAGTTATACTGCCATCTCCATAGAGCTTGCATTACACCACCGAGTACCGACTCTTCATTCGCCAATACTCCACGCACCACGTCATAGATCATTTTCCTGTACTCTTTTCAAGACCCATTTTACTTTCTCTACTTCTGAGTCCCAATCACCGCGGATGTTCGTTAATATATTAACACGCTAACCGTAACCATGAGGCAATATGGTAAATACCTGTAAGTTACCAACACATAGAATAGAGATCTCGCTGTGACATCGATTCAGATATATCTTTGACACGTTTTTGATTTACTCGACTCCACACAATGCTTCCATCGACATGGTTGACATCCACTCCAAGAACTCTCATATTCGTGGCATGGTCTACACGCTCAGACTTTTTGAACTCTAACCCTATCTTCCTGAACAAACACCTTACTTCATCTGCCCCTACTTTGGCTTAATCGACAAAAGGTCGTCGACATAGGATCCTGTGACAGCCTTAATCATTTTATCGGAAGATAGCACCCTTCTTACGATTTCCGTCACTATAGTAGGAGCCGTATTCAGACCGAATCCAAAATGTGTTAATGCAACCTTTTTTCTTTAATCATAGAAGACTAAAAACGCCACATAGCTGGATCATCCGGATTTGCATGTATGCATTGGAAATTTGAACTCATTAAATTAACCACTTTTTATTAAGATTTCAAATTGTTTCAATTATTTATTTTCAATCAAAATAACGAAATCGACCAATAATTTTATTCCGCACAGATACACAAATTTGTACAATTGATTTATGATTAAAATAGAGCGTTCAATCAAACGCATCAATCCATTAATTTCAATTCAATTCTATTTAATTGCAAATTTTTACAAATTCAATCAAATTTTTTTTAAACATAACAAATATTTTTTTACAATGCACTTTTTACAAATTAAATGTTTTTTTGAACAACAATCTCCACAATAATCAAATTAATTCTCTCATATATTTCACAATAACAATTCAAATGTTCAAATCTAATGTTTTTTTAATAACAATTTCTCTGTCAGAAAATTTCACAACTCGGTTCATCGATTTGACGCAAACATGCATCAGATAAATCTAAAATTAAAAAGTTATCACTCTTCCTCACGTAATTTTTCAACATATTTATCGGAAGAATCACTGTAAACATCGATGTACTTATTCAATTCTCTGAAGTCGAACGCGGGTCTTATCTTTTATTTGTTCAATTAGGCTATACCATAAATAGGAATCAACCTCACTAACGCGCATATTTTATTGTCGCTGTATTCTACTAAATTCCATTTTTCAATCCACTCGGTTGTTAACTAGTTTTTAGTTTTGACTCCTTCAAAATGGTGTTTCTTCTCGGCAAATAAGCTGGAACATCCGATTTCCAATCCAAAGAGACTTTCCACAATTTGTCAAATCGAAGAATAAAATTATGCTTCTTCATGTCTCCACTTTTAGTAATATTGACTACAGGAAACACGACACTTGCTCCGGGACTACAAAAGTTTACTAGTTCAGGGTCCACCCCAAACTTCACGCAGTCATTATTGAGCATCACCCATCCATAATTTCTCAATCACATCAACTCACAAAAGCAAATCCAATTTTTCTGGCAACCTATTCATTGCTATATAATTAACTGTTACCTCTTTCTGATCAATAACGATCACGAGTGTGCATGTGCCCCATGACACATATGTCTCATTGGCTAATGTAACTTTTTCATAATGCTGTTGTATCGGCTATTCTTCCACATTACATCTTTCTACAACTGATCGAGATAATCCGGTATCCACTAATGTTCTGCAGCTTTTTCCATTTACGACACACCGAACAACCAGAAGCGTCTTTAAACCACCCGAGAAGCCCCTAGCGCCGACGACTCCTCGCTTACGTTTTCCCATCCGATAAAATCTAGCGATATGTACTTTCCGAGAGCATCTAAAGCATATAATATTATTTCGCTTGGAAACACTTTTACTGCGACTCTCTTCTGCATTTCAACCTCCCCGAATCGTCAACTTTATGTGACTTTTTAAAACTATTATTATCGCTTACTCATCTACCACCTCGTCCTCTCGAACTATTCATTCTCATCCTATCATGTGAACTCACCATCGAAGTATTACTTGTGATCTCCATAATACTGATAAACTTTCAACTGGCTTTTACTATTTCAAACCATCCTCGAACCCCTCCACTCTCGATTTTGAAAGAAATTTCCGGTGACAATCCAGTTAAAAATGCAGCATTTTCAAAACTATCTAACGTTTTTGCCAACTTCGACACTTCCGCGGAGTACTCGTCAATAGTGTTGATGTCTGAGTATTTGACATTCTGTAACTTACGATACACTTCTTGCGGTCGTATACGAAAAGCCGCGTTTAATGCACAAAAACCTTCATCAATATTTCCTTGTTGCTTCTCCGACATCTCCATGTATATGTTAAGGGCCGATATACTTAATAAAAACGGAAAAAAACATGACCGCATTCTTTATCTGCTGCATTGACATCAACAATACAAATTGCTTCTTTCATAACACCCAGGATTTATCCCCAATGAATTTCTCAAGACAATCGAGAAATAATTTCACATTTGACATGCACGGATAGCTTGTTGCAGATAGAAAATTCGCGAATCGCTAAAAATTTATTAATTAATAAATCTAAATATTCAAACAAAATAACAAAACACGAATATTATTTTAATCCTGAATTATTAATAATAATTTCGATTGCTGTCACATAATACACGAGTTCAATAAATCATCAATTAAACCATAAGTTCATATCAATTAATCATTTCTTTAAACTTAGGGAATGATCTCACAAATCTAACTTATATTTAATTTTTGAATTAAGTTTTGACGGTTAATAGATTATCGTGAAACACACACTTATAAAATTGACTGATTATCATTGACAGAGTTAAATATATTTTGATACAGGGTGGCCCAATGGGTACGCAGCCTCTAATTTTTGTATCGAGGTATAAATAATAACCCATTAAAAATATTTTATTTTTAAAAACGTTTTTTGATTTTTTAATAGTTATTTTATTATATCATTTTTAATTTTAAAATATTTAATAAGCATATTAACATAAAATATAACTAATAAATATATAGAGGCTGCGTACCCATTGGGCCACCCTGTATTTTCTGTAATCGATTCTACTTTAGATTTTCTAAATTATATTTTCGGTAATGATAAAAGAGTTACTGTGAAGTTGAATTTAGTAGAATGTTTTCTTGGTGGCAGAATTGTCTTTAATAAAAAAAACGATTCCTCCACAGTTATCATCTATGAGGATTTGCTTCCTCCAGGGTGAATCGAACAATAAATTTAAATAAGGGTAAGGATTTTTCAAGATGGTAGTTGAATTTTTTAATTTATTAATATAAAAAATACACAAATATATTAATGGACTTGAAAATCTTTAAATTACAATGTTTAGAACTGTTAGTCTAGTTTTCTAAAATATAAATATTTTACCATAAAAATCAAAACATTTTGAGACTGATTTGAGTAATTCATGACCACATGTAAAACATATTAAACCCCTGTCAACACCATCGTAAACAATTACTCTTTTCGATATTGGCACAATAGTGGAATTATTTTCTAGGAATGTAATATTGCTAATGTAGTCCAGTGTTATAATTTCATCTGGTTGAACATCACAAGTGACGTTCATCGTCCCATTTTCTACATATATTGTTGAATCAAATGGGAGTATGCTTAACGTTATATTCTTGTCTTAATGTAAAACTAAAATTAATTTTTCAAATTTCTATAATTAATCTAAAAGATGAGAATTCTCAAACACAAATAACATAAGTATAACTTACGATGTTTTAATAAAATATAACTACAAAATCATTTATTACATTTACGACATGTTTCGTTCTAAATGACTTGCTATTAAAAACAAAAAAAAATCGAATTGTACATTAAACAAAAATCACGCGAAAACTATTTTGTTTACCTTATTAGGAATATAAACTTAAAAGTATTTTTAATACTTTTTGAACATTGATGGGCCTCGTCCCTGTTGTTACTGCATCTTACAACTCTTCCAGAGAATGCTCATTATTTTGTTGTTTTTAATAAATATCGTGACCATACTTATCTACTAGATCAAACAAAAGTTGTCCATAAATTTTGGGATTAATTTCAAAACAAGGAAAATTATCTCCATGCAATATGCAAAAAAGTTTTAAATTGAGGAGTTTGGCCCTCACAATGGACTGAATCTATACCTCATTCCTATACCAAAGAAAGCAAATAGCAAAAAATGCAGTGATTTTAAAACAATTAATTTGATCAGTCCTGCATCAAAGGTTATGTTGAAAGTGTTGCAAAGAAGAAACACACCAAAAGCGGAGCAAGTTTTCAGCCAGATGCAGGCAGGCTTCAGAAAAGACCGCAGCACTACGGAGCAGATAACCAACCTAAGACTGATTTGTGAGAAGCCCCAAAACTACAAAAAAATAATTTTTCATTGTTGGGAGCGTTGTTGAGTTCATAAAATTTTTGAATTTACAATCTTATCAAATTAATAATTAAACAATTACATTCCGTAAAATACTCTTATAGATATGTTAAAATAAGATTTTTAGAAATTTAATGTAAAAATTAATGTAAAAATTATGTAAGAAATAAAATAAATTTTACGATAGGTTTATTAAAAGATTTATGCAAAGATTTATTATAAAGTAAAAAAGTTAATTTCAATTTTGATGAAAATATTTAATTGAAATAAAATCAAAAGTAATATAAAGTTTAATATTTTATTCGCGAAATGAAAATAAACTAAACTATTTTTGGTAACTTTTATTTTACACGATTAAATCAAAGTAAATTAAAAATGTGATTGTAATTTTTTTTGGAAATCGTAATTGGAATCAAAATATAATTGTAAAAAAATTAAATCAACTTAAATGAAAATGCGATTTTAATTGGTTTTTTTGGAATATCGGGTGAACAAATTTACTACGTCATACAATAGAAACAACGGGGGGACCAATCAATATAAAACCAAGAAGACAGCCGGTGCATTTGGAGGGTAAATTGGAAGAAGCAATTAAGAACTTAGAAGCAAATGGAATAATAAGACCATGTAACTCACAATGGAACACACCGATAGTATGTGTCTGGAAAAAGGACAAGGATGAAATCAGACTATACCTAGACTTTAGACAATTAAACCTAATTACAAAGAGACAAGCATTCCCCATGCGGAACATAACAGAGATGATGGATAGGTTACACGGAACCAAATATTTCAGTACAATAGACTTGGGAAATGCGTACTACCAAGTAGAAGTAGACAAGGAGTCGCAAGAAAAAACGGCATTTTCAACGAAATCAGGGCAATTTTGTTTCAAACGTATGCTTTTCGGCATAGCAGCAGCACCAGGATCATTTCAGGACTTAATGACTAAAGTCTTAGAACCGGTAAAAATGGGAGCGTTAGTTTACTTAGATGACATATTAATTGCAACCAGGACAAAAGAGTAGCACTACGATGTAATCAAAGAAGTTTTCGAAAGAATTAGGCAAACAGGATTGAAGATAAAACTATTGAAATGCAAGATATTAAGGCAAGTAGTGAAATTTTTAGGACATATAAGTAATCACGAGGGAATACAGACAGATCCAGAAAAAATCGCTACGATGGAAAATTTTCAAATACCGAAGTGTATTAAGAATTTGAGGAGTTTTTTTGGGAATCTACAATTATTACAGGAGATTTATTAACGGATATGCGAAGAAAGCTAAAGTATTAGAAGGAATGTGCGAACCAAAAAAAAGAAAAACTTGTATGGACAGACGCGTGCGAAATAGCATTTCAAGATATTAATATCGGCACTAATATTGAGCTTCCCGGACTTTAATAAATAGTTTATCTTAGACACGGATGCCACCTTCGACAACATAGAGGCAGTATTATCAAAGGTAGAGAACAAGTTATAGCATATGGATCACACACAATGCATGAAAGAGGGTACTGCATAACCAGGAAGGAACTTTTAGCGATTTTTTTATTTCTGTCAGCATTTCAATCACTATTTGTATGGAAAGAAGTTTAAATTACGAACAGACCATAAAGCGATTACTTTCATGTTTCAAACAAAAAAACCGTTAACTGCTCAGTTCCAAACATGGATGAACTATTTAAGCAGTCTTGATATTGAAATAGAATACAGAAAAGGGGAATTACATGGCAACATAGATATGTTATCTAGACGAAATTGCCAAACGTGTACTTAGTGCCAAATGGAACATGAAGAAGCGAAAACGGGTAAAAACAAGACCAGGCTATTAGCGGTAACTACGAGAAGCCAAGCAAGAGCAGAACAGAAGGAATTGGTACCTAAAGAAAATTGGAATGAAGAATTATTCAAACACACAGTTTATTATGCCACGCAGGGACCGAAAAGGTATACGAATACCTGAGAGACAAATTTGATATGGAAGAAGAAAAGAAAACAGTAAAAGAGGTAGTGGAGTCATGCATAGAATGTCAACAAACGAAGACAAGAACTACAAAATCAAAGGAAGAAAATGTGAAGATAACAGGTGCAGAAATGTTCGAAAAGATATACATAGACATTTGTGGACCGTGGAACGAAACAATGAAAAGAGAGAAGTACTTTCTTTCATCAGAGGATATCAAACTAAATAGAAAAGATTCAAAATGAATTTTTTTATAATAATTATTCGAACAAAGATTTCCATGGTACATAGTTAAATTAAATTGATGGTTTTATGATTATTTCGTGGCAAGTTAAAACATCGAAAATAAAAACTTCCAAAAAATGACGTCATAAAAAAAACATAGAAACAAAATCCCAAAAATATTTTTGAATGGATTATGCCATTCTTCAAGAACATTATTAGTTCTTGGAATATCATTAAAAAGTAGTGTTCTTCTACCTAAAATTTCTTCAAGTTCCGTTCCCATACAATATTCGTAAAATTATGAGTAGATTTCTGCAAGGCAATTTGGGAAAGACTAACCTGATTTTAAAAAACTGAAAACATTTCTAATGAGGTTTTTCTATAAATGTCAATGCTGTTAAAGCGCGTGTAGATATTCTAATAAGTTCAATTTCACTATATATTGGTTTTAATCCTAAATTTATTATTTTTTTCATAATCTTTTGTCCGAAATTAAACAAACTGTCTTGAATTTAGACACTTGGAAATGTCATTTGAAGTGCATTTATTGCATTTATTTATCATTATTTAATAATACATCATTCCATTTAATGTGTTATTAAAATATTTTTTTCGACGTTTTAAGGTGTAATCGATTATTTTATACATTTTTAGAAATTTATTATTTATGTACTTATCAAAAAAATGTTATTTAAAAATTATTTCAATGATTTTCATAAAAAAAACAATTAAATCAATCACATTTAAAAATTTAATTTAAACTTTTTACTTAAACATAAGGTTTAAATTTTTATGTTTCATATGTTTAAGATGTAAATCATGCAAGAAAAATACTGCTCATGAACATCCGAAATTCCAGTTCCCTATCGGGGTAAGAGAAACATATTTCCAAATGCAACATGCCAAATTCAGAATATTTCTTTGGATGGCAATTAATAACAATTAGTACTAATATGTAAGAATTTTATGAATATTTTATAATCAAAAAAACCAAAATTTAATAAAATTATATTGAATTAAAATTATTCTTACCATAATACATATAACATCGTGTTTCAAAATAGATAACTATGTTTCCACATTTAAAACATATATTATATACATCTGTTCCAGTTATTGTAACCAGTGTATCACTGATTTTAATTGAAGTTGAATTATTAAATTTAAAACCAACATTGGAAATTAAATGGTTTTGTATCACATCTTCGGGATCAACTTCACAAGAAACATTCATTTGCTTCCAACGGATAAATATCTTAGTGTTTTTAGGATAAATCATTATAGTAATGTTTTGATCTAAGCATAAATATTTAATTAAAATATATTAAAATTTTTCAAAACTTATATAATGAAATAAAATTATAATTAGACATAAATTATATATATATATATATATATATATATATAT
>MQRK01233828.1:12719-33650 GCA_001938485.1 Girardia tigrina | reverse complement strand
GTACGTGTGTCGAATTGTCTTGTGTCGAATTGTCTTGTGTCGAATTGTCTTGTGTCGAATTGTCTGTGTCGAATTGTCGTGTGTCGAATTGTCTTGTGTCGAATTGTCTGGTTACCTATTTAAGGATGTCTTCTCTTCAGTAGTTTTGTAAACTTTGGACATTTTGAAAATTTTAATTTGCAACTAAGTCTATTATTGAACTCTTACAATTAAAACCTTTTTGTCATGAATATATGTTTCTGCTATATGTAAAATGTATTCCATTTCCAAATCAAATAAACGACACAATGTATTGGTAAATGATGTATAATAGTTGTTAATTTTTGGTACTTAATACAAACTCTTCTTTCTGTAAGCTATTAAACCTTAAAGTTTTAAAGAGAACACTTCTAATTAGGGAATGCAGAATACCGGATATTTCCAATACCGTATTGGTCATGAAAAATGAAACTGTTTAAAAATCATTCATGTATTTTGATATATTATAAAAGTGACAGTATTTTTTGTAATATTCTTAAGTGTTTAAGGACAGGACCATCTAGTTATTCAAAAACTAATTAATTTATGCTATTGATTCAAAAAATATTATCACAAGAATCTCAAAAGAAGATCAAAAATTGATTAACTAATTATATTGATTCAAAAAATTTGAGCACAAGCAGCACAAACAATATAAAGTAAAGTTATTCATTCTGGATCTTATCTTGGTACAAAACAAACCCGCAGCAGAAAAGGCTATCTCCGCTTCAACACTTGGTGGAGGAATTGTCAATAGAGCTTGATATAAAAATTCCACATGTTAACCTTTGGTATTTTGCTCCATAAACAGTTTTAGTTCTGTTTTGAGGATGTTTTTGATATTTTGTTGGAGCCTTTCAGCTTCAGTACTATCATATTAGGAAATTTTTCTTTTGAATCATTAAATGCAATTTTTCCTTCATTGACAAATTTTCTAATTCAGATGGTTGCGCTGTCTCTGGTCTGTTAATAATTTGAGCTGGTAAATCCCCAGCAGCATTTAACTTTTTTTCCAACAGACTTAAACGTTGCACCAATTCAATAATATGTTTTGTTAAAATCGTTAAAAAGTTTAAATATATATTCTATTAAAAAATGCCATTTTTATTTATTAACAATTATTTGGTAAACGCAATTCGTAACCCCCACAACTAAAAATTAAAAATACATAGTTTTTGCACCACACAACTATTGAATACGTATGCCTTGGCTGAGCAAATCTTATTTATTTTAATTAGAAATATAAAATGCTAAAATACTAAATAGAAAAATATTAAAATTAAACAAATAAATTTCAAAATTGTAAATAAAAAGAATTTAAATTATTAAAACAAATCTAATTAAAGTAAAGTTGACTAAAAATTAATTTAAAAAATATTAAATAATAATTTCAGAAATAAAAAGCGTAAATATTGTATTTGGATAAAGGTTTTTAATTCAAAATTTTAATATCGATTTTCAAACTCCATAATACCGGTGTTTAATGTATTATCGGTATTACCGATGTAAATTTTCTTTCTAAATACCGGCAATACCGGTATTGCAAACCCTACTTCTAACCGATACAAGATCAATATCAGAAAACCATTTAGAACTAATTCATAATCCCTCAATAGATTGAATATTATATCAGAAAAAATATAAGTATCGGTATAGATCATAAAAGTATCAAATAAAAGCTAGTCAAACAGTAAACTAAAATAGATTCAAAGATTTTTTGAAAGATCATAATAGAGACCAGACCTAAAACAACTATATAAGCTTTGTCTTGATGAGACGTCAATTTATTCCTATGAACGAGTTCTCATACGAAGAAGTTTCATGAAGAATCATGAGGAAAATCCTTTAAGACAAAATTATCAGTTTTTTTCTATCTTCTATAAGATAATGAAAATCGAAAAGTAACCGACGCATTTCAAAAATATGAAACCCTTAGAACTTAGTAAAAATATATAATTCTGCTTCACGATAACACCCAATATAATATAACATAGGAAACTCGAGAAATCATATCAAAATAGCATTGAAAAATACTATCGAACCCGTCTTCAAGTAGATTTCTTGATTAAAGTGTTTTACCTCCAGATCAGTCTCATGTGATCGTTTTTAATAAAATAACTCATTTTTATTTATAATTTTATCGATCAGTAATAATTCTTAAAGTGTTTCTTGAATTTCATAAGTAATTCTTGAATTTAGTTTCAGTTTATATCTAGGCTTAAGTTTGAAATAAATTACAGAGACATTATCGAATGACGGCAATAAATAAATGAAGCTCCTCCTGTCGTCGGTCGTCGATGATAAATTTATTTTATTTTAACTAATAGATAAAGTATTCATGATAAATGTGCACAGAAATTAACAAGACACACGCACATTATTTTACAATAAACTGTAACCAATCAGAGTGGTGCATTTGACAATCAATCTATGATACACACACAAGTAAATGCACACAATTGATTGATTGATCACATTTGGTATGCATATTTGTACTTGATATATTCGTAGAACCCCGAGCTTCCGGTACTACCCGGAATGTTCTAAAATTGATCTGGGATAATTTAATATAAAATTGATTATTAACCAACAAATATCGGTATAACATTTTCATTATTATAACATGTATTTAAAAGTAGAACTGTTTTGTTAATATTTATTATTTTACATGCACAATCAGTTCACTGATTTACTGTAGTAAAAGTATGGAATGACAATGGATATTCTAAGTCTTATTGAAGAACTAAATCGTGACATTATATATTAAATAACTGAAAGTCATCAAATTAAGAATAATCAGTCTACAGAATCTATTAATTTTCATGAGGATAAAAAAGTATTGGATAAAGTTGAGAATGGTCTTAAGATTGAAGTCTTTCAAACTAAGATATATACTTAGCTTAAGAGATTCAAACATCTAAAGGATGCTATTCTAAAATTATCAAATAATCTTTTAATTTTCACAATTTTATCATTAAAAGTTGAGGATACTTTGAGTCTGTGTTCGACAAATTTTATCAGTATATATGTAATGGGTGCAATTCTTTATGCATTAGTGCAAGTATAAATAATTTAAGAATGCTATGCATTCATTTTAAAAAATTTCTTTGGAGGGTATTGTGCGAAATATTGTTAGTAAGATCTCATGATCCCAACATCAATGTTCAAACGAAATTCTCAACTAATTTGTTAAGATATTTGCAAATAATTTCACAATTATAAGCAGTAAAAAAGCAAAAAAAACTGATGAAAAGAAAACGATAAACCCCTCGAAATATATTATCCTATAATGATGACGTTCTTTTTGTTTTTTAAATTAATTTATACTAAAAATTTAATAAATCGAATAAAATTATTAAAATTGCGTCAATTGAACGTAAAAATAACAATAATATTTGAAAAATTAAAAAATACAATATCTTTATTCTTTCTGGTGATTATAATATACATTCTTGAAAAATAAAATATTGCATTGCAAATTTTTTTACTAACACTTTGCGAAAAATCAACCTTAACACATCACAATCAACTTCCTTAAACATTTAATTAAAATTTATTCTGTTTGGTAGTTAACAAATTATTGAAATGGTTTTTAATATTGTAGATAATTTCAATTTTTATTTTAAATTGTTGGTTCCCATTTCGCGGGACAAAATTTGAGAATTTTGTCCCGTTTATTTTGCATGACCCGTTAAATATTTTTTTATTATAACGTCTTATTAAATTAAATTTTAAAAATATAATACTTTAAATTTATATTTTTCATCAACAACACCAAATATTTTTTCAAATTATAAATTGAAAATATAACAAACACTTACTTATTTAATTACATTAAAAATTAATTTTTGATATTTTAGCATCAAAAATCCTATTTTCTAAAATTTAAAAAATTTATTTCCACAATTTTCAATTTATATAATAAAGTAAAAATGTTTAAAAAAAATACAAATCAAATCATTTTTATTTAAATATCTTATATAATTTTAATACACCTTTTCGAATGTTTTTGTCAAATTTCTTTTCTAATTCTACGATATCCCCATCATTATAGCGAATAATAATATTTTTAATAATATTTTTTTCGATAGGCATTTTTAGAAAATTTTAGTTGCTCAGATTTTTGCTTCTTCCGATAAATAATATTTGATGTTTTTCACCATATGGTTCCCGGAATTTTCAAT
This sequence comes from Girardia tigrina, assembly GCA_001938485.1. Classification (NCBI taxonomy): domain Eukaryota; kingdom Metazoa; phylum Platyhelminthes; order Tricladida; family Dugesiidae; genus Girardia; species Girardia tigrina. Next base: position 29,448 of record MQRK01233828.1, on the reverse strand, counting down.
GGAGTACAGGTTATAAATAAATGCAAGTTTCGTCTGCATTGAATATATCTTGTGCAGCATAATGATTATATTCTTCTGAAAATTTTTCTAAAAATCTTTTTGATACTTCAGTGTCAGACGAAGAAGAACAACCATTCAGCGTTTTATGTTTTAAGTTGGAAAATTTTTTAATCTATTAAACTGGTTATTAGAAAATTTGAAATTGTTAATTTTTTTATTTGTGCATGCAAAAGCTTTTATTGATGCTCGCTTAATGTTTACTTTTTGTTTTCTTAGTTTTTCGACATCTTTTTTGACTAAATCATAAAAATCAACCGATGAACAATTATAAGGCATTCTTGTTATCTCAAGATAAGAATCATCAGAAATATTTAAATATTCATACAGTTTTTTAGATATTCGTTCAATTGATTTTTTTGAGATATTATATTCTATGGCCAACGCTCTCTATATGTATATTTGTTATTGAACAATTTTTCTGCAATTTCTTTATTTTTTTGTAATGTTAATTCATTTCTTTTCTTTATGGTGAAAAGCAATTTTATTTTTAATTGAAATTTTGTCTAATTAACAAAAATATGTCATATTAACAAAAGGAAGAATAACTGTTGATTAATAAATTAAAAAAAAACAGATTTGTTTATAAGAGTCAAAAGATTTGAATCAAACCTTTTAATCTTTTTGTTACAATATTTTTTTTCTTGTTATAAAATATTAAAAAAATCAGACAAAATAAAAGAAAATCAAAAATTAGTCAGATTTGAGACAACATTTCCCAATTTGAGAAAATTAACTTAAAAGAAGTACGGGAAAATAAAATTTTACATTAGATATTTTCAAAAATATTTACTAAATAATAAGTTAACATGAAGTTTTTTGTTTCATACTTAAAAAAATAATTCAATTATGATTAAACGTGTATATAAAACAGCGTGATAAGATTGAAATAAAAACAAACATTTTTTTTACAAAATATATAATTTTTTATATATTTATCCCGTTTATTATATTTAATATTATTATTATACTATTTAATATTATAAATTTTGGCTTTCCAAAAATTGACTCATTTATTTTCGTTGTCCCGTCCCGTTTTTTTTAATGGAATTTTGTCCCGAAAATGAGAACCTATTGTATTGTATAATGTTTATTTACTCTTATAACAATATTTTATTTTGTCTAAAAATGCACTTACTACACCTAAAATTACTTATTTAAACTGCAATGATAATTTACAACCATATATAAAATTAAACTTATTATAAAATATCTACAATAAAAAGTTAATTTCCTAACAAAATAATATTTTCTTCCTACATATTACGCGGAATTTTTAGGAGCATCACGCATAATGATTTATTTTATTAAAATTTTAATATTCTTAAATTTTAAATATTTACTTATTTCTTTAAAGATGTCTTGGAGTTCTTTTGCGATTTTTGGACCAAGAGAAGTTGAAAACGGATGCCCTTTGCAAGTCTATCAATCAGCTGGAAGTCAGTGTAGAAGTAGCCGATCGAATTCTTTACCAACTGCCAACTGCCGATGATATAAAGACATATCGAAAATACGAATATTCTGATAAACTGCCAATAAATGATCTCACAGATGAAGATCGGTTACTAATGACCCTTTGTAAAATGGAAAGATTACAACAAAAACTTGAAGTTGTTATTTATATTCAAAATTTTCCCGAAACGTATAAAAGTCTAGCGGAGAAAGTAACGATCATCACCCGAGCCTCGTTATGTATTCGAAGTTCTCAGAAGTTGAAACAAATTTTGGAAATAATTCTTGCTTATGGTAATCTAATGAATAGTTCTCGGCGAGGAATTATGTATGGGTTCAGATTGCAGAGTTTAGATCTGGTAAGAGACTGTTATATGTAAAATTATGTTCTACTACTTATAATAATGAAAACTTAATCAAAATATGATAAATTGTATTTTTATATTTCATGGTAATAATGATAACGATGGTTTTTTGCGGCACATTGTTTCACAATTTTGAAATATTGTTATTGACTATTCAGTAAATTAGTTTCTAAATCGATATATAAAAACAATTATGGTCAGATAATATAACACCGTGATTCACAGCACTATGTCAATAAACGGTGCAAACTTGTTAATAAGACTCTTGAGATTATCCTGTCCAAATTCTGGTCTTTGGTTCGCATTCTTTATTATCTAATTTAAAAAATTTAGTTTTTATTGTTTTAAATGTTATTTGACATTACATAAATACAACCCAAACAAAAAGCAATTTATCTCCAATGTTCTCATGGCTGTGTTTCTGTTTTACCTTCGACTGTTACTAGATAAATTTTCACTTACTTTGCGTTTGCATCATCATTTGAACGATCGACATAAATTGTCATGCTTCGAGGATTTTTCGTCTATGTTTTTGAGGTACCAAAAGTATCAAATCATCATGTGTGACAAAATTGGTGTTCAGCAAGATAAATGGATACATAGCTTCAAGTGGTTTGGATAACGAGGTGCTCTATCGGCACTCTACAAACAGTGTGTACCTACTCTCCAAAAACAATGGTTGCATTATGGTCGACGGTATCTTTTGTGATCCACTTACATTTTTCGGAACCACGCCAAAACCAACACAGCAGTCTTATTGGTGAGAGCGAAGTACAGTGGAAGCTTGTACTTGTTCGTGGTAAATCGTATTGATCCGTCTGACAAAGGTTCGAGTCTAGCCAATGGAAATGTGATTTTACATTTCAATAAATAGCGTTTGAATAATTCATATAACAAAAACATTTAAAATATCCATCCTCCATCTGGATGAGAGACACAATTCTGAAACAACATACCATATGCAACATACAATAAATGCATCAGAAAATATTCCTCATAGAGACAATCATGGAAATTTGGTTCAGGGAACCCAATACGATTGCAGTTATTGTAATGTAGCCTTGAATTGAACAGAAGCCAAACGGGGAATATTCAAGTTCTTCAATAAATGAATATCAAATAACTGGTTCATAAAAATTAAATATTACTTGTTCCAATGGATGACATTGGTACATATATCATGAGTGACCTACCACCACTAGTACAAAATGTTAAGCCACAATTCAATAGTGTGAGCATCGATTTACTTAAACGTCTTTTAAATAAATAAATTTACTCATTACTCAAATCTTGAGGAATTTCGAAATAAAATAAATAATTTTTGATTGACATTTTACCATTTTTTAACTTTAAATGGTCTTAAATTAGTTCAGAAAATAGAAAACATGTTGGAATGGTTAACGATTGTACTGAACAAGTAAGATAAACTAAGGGTTTTTATACGATGAAAATACATGATATTTCACAAGTATTCAAAATTGTTTTATCTACATGTAATATTTATGTACTATTGAGTTATTACATTAATTTCAAAGAACTATTACAAAACTAACTACCGTATTTCCTCGATTAAAAGGTGCACACAAAAGCCTTACATTTTTATAAACGGCGCGCCGTTTTTTGAGGAAATACGGTATTTAACATATGTACTAGCGCGATTTATAAAAACAAGAATGGTGCTAGTTAGGAATAGAAAGAATAGAGAAATAGAAGACCAAGAACATCTGATGAAGACAAAAACTTCTGTTCAATCACAAATACCAAGATCAAAAATTTACAAATTTCATGACAATCTGAGACTATTCATATAAAGTTCAATTATTGCAATCACTTAAAATTATTGATAAACCAAAACCAAAAATGTTATGGTAAAGATCTCTGACAAAATCTTTTTTGATAACCACATTCGTTTTAGTGATCAGATGACTTTTCAAAGACCTTTAGATATTACCAAACATCATTCAAGAAATTGGGAAGCGATAACTCGCGAATCACCAGAAAAAAAGAACGTAAGAGTTCCAATGATAATATTCAGTGTGTATTTTGATGTAATAGAGGTTCTTTGGAAAAGACGTTTTTAGTTGACATTGACCTTGATATACCGAAACAATCTTTTGACAAGAACAAAAGCTTTGACTCATTTGATATAATTTTAAATTTTAGCAGTTTTCTAATTCAGTTGAAATTTTAATTATTTGTTCAAAACTTTGTATGCACCCTTTGTGATATCTTACAATTCATTACCATTTGAAGTGATATTTTTATTTTGGTGGATTTTTTGAATATTTATGTCGGAATATTACTTCGATTTTCGTTTTCTTTAGCTGACTGAGACGAAAAGCGTTGATAAAACGTGGACGTTGTTACAGTTTCTTGTCAATACTGTGGAATCTAAGTTTCCTTCACTTACTGGATTTTGTGATGAATTAAAATTTTTGGAACAAGCCTCTAAAAGTGAGATTTTTTATCAGTTTATTTTATGTCTTCATTCGATAAACTATTCTTCTTTTGATTTAACATAAGCTTAATTGAAGTTGGAAAGAATTTTTATTTAGTAAAAATAAAATTCATTATTGCTTAAAATCCGTCGCCATTTAATTCTTTTTGTCATAAGAAAACTAATTTTAAATTAATAAAAGACCAACGTGGTTCATAAAGCAGAAGGAAAGAAAAGGGAATCGATTTTTTAATGATTTATTGTATAAGTTTTAAAAAAAACTTATCAATCATTAAAATACAATTGCGGCTTGTAGGTATTCATTTCTTCAAAAATTTAAGATCATTTTCCGATTATTGATCTATGGGTTCCTATACATGTGTTCAGACAGAATTTCGATATCTTACTACCTTGGAACTCTATACCCTATGAGAGTTCTGCCCCACTTTACACTATTTAATATAGAAAACATGAATATATTGCACTTTGCCCAATTGTGAACTTATTGATTTTGCACACTTACACTAACCATAGGTAGGCTGCACATGTGAAGTATTGATTAGCACATGTGCTTTATATATTTTGAAAAAATCAATACCTGGTGCTTTATTGATATGTTGTGTATTATAGTGTAAAGTGGTGTTGAATGCCCATAGAATATAAAGGGCGAAGCAAGCAAAATATGAAAAATCTGTTTGAACATATGAACTCATATATGTATAGTCAGATTCAATATCAACATTTTTGAAAAAAATCGATACCTAGTGGTTTTTCGAATATATGCACAATGTACATATTATGTTAGCGAAAATTGAATTGGCGGGGGGTATAAACGTAGTTTTAACAAACTTTTTTTGTCATATGTGAACAATATTAGACTTGCATCAACTTTTTATGACTACCGAAAATGGAAATTACAGATTTATCTAAGTTTCCTAAGTTACTTGAATTGTCGATGACAGCAAGAGATAATTAATTTTCTTGTCTTATTAGAATGAGGAATGGAAAATAATTTTATTAGTGTTTGTATAAAAATTTGATTCACAATAATTCAGATCTTCTGTTGGAGCATTGGTTGTTTATTTGAAACAAAATTCCGCTGGTTGTTTATTCCGCTATTATGGGTTGAATAAATTGCCATTTTTTGAAATGAAATAAAGATTTTGATTGTTATATCCTTAGATATTTTCTTTTAATTTTTCATTGATTTTTTTGTCTAATAATATTACATAGTAATTTATTATTGCTATGCAATTGAACATTTAAATTTAAATTATTATAAGTATTAAAAAAATAATTAATTTAAACAATCCCCCATCCGTATGAGATTGTTGTCGATGGATGGGACGGATAAAATAAATAAATGTAAATAATAAATAAATAAATATAAATGATAATATAAATAGCATAAATAATGCATTAAAATCTAAAATAAATAACGATAATATATGGCATACCAATATATAATACAAATAATCACGAGTGGATATAGAAAAAGGGATAAAGGTGATAATTTTTTCATCAAAGTGTACTCATCTCACCGCTGGGGCACATTTTTGAGGTGGGCCAAATTGTTTGACCAAAAATCATGTGAAAAATTGCAGACACTTGTTTTTTTAAATGTTTTTCATTATGAACAATTTTATATAAATAAAAATATGAATGTGGAGTATAGATAATGATATTTAACTAATGCATTATTAATACAGGGTGCGCAAAAAAACCGACCACTTTAAATTTTACAATTATTTTGTTTTCCGTTCAACAAAATTTATTCAAAACAGAACAATATCAACAAAAAAGGTATATAAAACTTATTTGTTTTCAAAATGGCCGCCATTGACATCAATACACTTTTGCAATCGCTTCGGGAAGTTATCAATCGCTTTCTGAATCATTTTCAACGGTAATTCTTCCCATGCCTTCTTCAGACTCTTTTTCAACGACTGTATGGACTGGCACAGTTTTGAACACGCTCTTTCCTCCAGTTAACTCCAAATGCTGTAGTCCATCACGTTCAAATCTGGGCGACACGGAGGCCATTCACCATTGGCTCTTTGTGGGCTAATGTCAACAGAAATGAAATCTGGGCTATTTGATTCGATCAACTCCTGGGTTTCAACAGTCTTGTGGGACGGAGCGCCATCTTGCTGGAATGTCCAGTGCTCGTCTCCAAATGCTTTTCTTGCCCACGGAAAACTTTATCTTCCAACATTTCTCGATACACCCGACCATCAACTTTGACTCGTTCGGCAATGATCACAAGAGGTGTCTTGCCCTTTAACCAATGGATCCCGGCCCAAACCATGATTTACTTCGGCTTTTGCTAGCGGGAGATGATGCGCTGCTCCAGTGGGAGGGGCTCAACTGACCAATCGTGATGGTTTTGGGAGTTGAAGATTTTTTCGTCTTTGAACAACTTTTCATCAGTGAAGAGGATTGAGAGATGTCTTCCGGGCGCGAATCTTCTTTTTAACCTTTTGAATCGATCCAGGCTTTTTTGTTTAGCATTTTGGTTCAAAAACTGCCCCTTAGCCTTTTTCCTGACTTCATTCTAAGGTCTTTGTGAAGGATGTTCCGGATTGATCCATCTGATATACCCAATGCCTTGCCAATTTCTCTGGTCGAGTTCTTGCGGCTGTTTGAGTTTCGCTTGATTCTTCCCTTGATGCTACGCACGTTGGCTTTCGTTCTCGCCGTTCTGGGTCGTCCACTTCCAGGTCTACTCGCATTTATACCAGTTTCATTAAATCTGGAAATTATATCATGAACTGTGGTTTTTGGTACACCTAGCGCTTCAGCAATTTGGCAGTTGAATTTTCTTTGTAGATGTAACTTTATAATTGCTTTCCTGTATTCAGACATACTAAAAAACAAATACAATAAATTTATATGTCTAAATTTATATAGAGTGACAAAAAACAAAAATACAATGTGTAAAAACCAAAATACAAAAATAAAATGTGAAAAAAAGCAAAACAATTGTCAAATTTAAAGTGATCGGTTTTTTTGTGCACCCTGTACAAGTATAACTCAATTTAAATTATAATTTTACAATTTTTATCAATACATTTTTGAAAGTCTAATTTCAATTGAAACCAACATATTGTTGTACATTTTGTTTCATAATATTCAGTAAGTATAGAAATGATATATTACAGTGTTATTCAAAAATATAAGTTTTTCTATTACGAAATATTAATTTCTTTTTCTGAAATATATCTTATTATTATTCATTTTAATCCTTAAAGTGTAACCAACTTACATAATTTAATGTTTAACCCTTCCTAGAGTATGGAGTTTGGGAACTTTAGATCCCTTAAGATTATTTTTTTAATAATTTCGTCGTGTTTTTTTTAAATTCTGTATAAAAACATATTAGTGATATTCTACTATTAATGTATTTATAAATATCAGTAAGTTTCTTAATGTATGTGGAACTTTTATTACCCCATTCTATCCTTTATATTATGAAATTTACTCCCTACTCTAAAGGTTAAAAATATTTAATCGAATTTCTCAGTTAATTCTTAATTTTTATATTTACGATAACAAAACAGAAGTTATAAAAAATAAAAACATAGTAATAATATTTCAACAATTTTTTGACCTTCGTCTGAAGCATTTTCAAGAAAACCTGGATTTGTGGCAAAAATATGGGAAACAGTTTGTATTCAATATTGTTATGATAGATGAGACCCAGCTAAGTTAATATCTACCAGAGAGCAAGACGGAAACATCTGAAAGGCGGCTTCCATATCAGAAACCGGCACTGAAATCTGGGACAAGCCATCGTAGATGCCTTATGTTGAATCTGTTTTGGGACAGTCTTAGTCTCATCAAACTAGATTTCGTCGACAAAACAGTCAAATTGATTAGTACATGTATCTACTATGTTTCACTCATTGCTAAAACCCAATCGCTCTATAAAAATTCAACAAGCTCCATAATGTTGCTGCTTCATGACAACGTACAAATTCAAAAAAGTTTCCTATCCATGACAAGTTTTCAAATTGCTCTTCATCCATCGTACAACTTAGATCTTGTATCCATTGACTTTTGGTTATTTTCACACCTAATGAAGTCGATTCAAATCATGAATTTCTTTGCAGAATGTAACTTAAACTTCTTCAAAAACGCGTTTATATTAAGCAGTATGCATATATAGGTTGATTGTTTGCTGTTGGAAAAGTAAAATCTCTATGCCTTGTCTTTCATTTTCAACCCGGACACCAAATGCTCCAACCATGTATGTGATGAAAATTTTATAAAAATGATTTATTTTAACAGATTTAATTATTTATATTAATTACATTTTAATTTAAAAACCTATATTTCAATATAACTGAATGTCGCAATAAAGGAACTTGTAATTTTGATATAAGACTAATTTGTATTCTACTCATTACTCCAAATTTCAGTTGTAATACGAATGCTGAAAAATGAAATTTTTAATGTTAATAAATCTTAAATTCTTAATGAATTAGATACTTATTTTTTGTATATAATTTATTTTCAAGACTTTTAAAAATGTAATTTATTTGAATTTAGTACCCATGGAAGCGATCACTACTGATGTGACCTCCTTAGTCAGTGGTATGAAACAAGTTCGTGATGAAATAAATTCTAATACAAATCAACCCCCACGCTTGAAACGATTTATTGAGGAAAACGAGAAATTAACAGCTGACCTCTTAGTCAACGCTCAAAACGCAAAAGAAACCTTTCTACAAGCCGCAGAATGGTTCGGAGAACGCCAAAATAATCCAACACCAGACGCTTTCTTCGGTATCTTTTATCGTTTTACCGAGAATTTCAAGGTAGATCTTGAATTTTTACTTTTATAGAACCAATAATTAATAATTTCAGAAATGTCTTGAAGAATGTCTTAAGAAACGAGCTCAACTTATGCTTTCAAATAAAATTACAGCAGATGAATCTCCCAAACATAAACCTAAAGATGTTAGAATTTTTAATAATTTTTAAAATAATTAAAATTCTTTGAATTTTATTATTTAATTTTTGATGTTTGGAAAAGCTTTGAACTTATTTTAACGTAGATCATTCTTTATGATTCCGTATGCAATATGAATTCATGATGAATTTGGTAATCGGTTTTGCAATCCAAAAATGTTGCAAAATAAAACTTCATTATGTACATATTCAATGTGTTGATATGAAGTTGAGTGCATCTATGCTATTTATGCTAAACTTTACGCAGCTTCTATGGGCTTATTGGACGAAATTGTGTTTAAACAAATATTATAAGGAACTAAGAGATTCATTATCATTTCTTCAATCATTTTCAGGAAAAACATTCAGACATAGTTTGCCGTGCACAAAAACAAATGAAGGTCTGTGATCTTTAGGGTCCTGACCCGTTTTTGTTTTCCACATGAAAAAAAAGGAATTGGGATTTCATGTTCCGCGATTTATAAACATTTCATTCAACCGACACTTTTCTTACAGCGTAGAACTGTCCAGTTGAATGTCCTTTTCGCATTAATATCTCTAAAGCTTTCACTTCATTTCTAGGAATTAACTAATTGGTCCTTTCTACATATTTGTTGTTTCAAATAGCTTTGATGGTACCTCACCCTGTATACCCGGGTTAACAACACATACGTGAAAGACATAATCGCCACAACCGAAGCTGAATTTTAACTTTAGAGGACTATTAGTGGATATACGATATAGATTTTAAAGGTAATAAGACAATCAAATAAAGCAAATAGAAACAAAATTTTTTTTTACAAATTAATGTTACTTTTTTATATAACAATTCAATTAAAATATTTATTTCAATAGTCATTTTTGCCGCAATATGTTAATGGTTGACTTTATCTGATCAACTATCAAATTTTATTTGTAATAAATGATGCGAAAACATTTACTTAATATCTATACTTTTACGTATTATTAGTTAATAATTAGTTAATTAATTATATTACTAACAGAATGTGTCCATGGAAGAATTACAAGTAAGTCACAGGGGAAATTGTTTCACATTTAATTATGCTAAAAATTAAAAAAAAGATATGTATTGATTTAATGCACGAAATGATTAAATTATTGGCATTTTTTATTTGGAGATTGAATTATTTTAATATCGATTAATTATTATTATTTTATAATTAATATTTTGGTAACATTTTAGAAAAAAATAGCCCAAGAAGCACGGAAAAAGAAGCGCCGAATGGTTAACAGAACTCGGCAAATCACTGGAGATAACATTATGGATGAAATTTTGGCCGGTGGGTTTACTGATTTTATTTTTATGGAGAGTTGATTTTAAAAGACTATGAAAATTATAATTTTATTATAAATATAATTATATAAATCAACGGTGCGGGAAATTTCTTTAGCTTTGAGGATTTTTTTATTCTTCATATCTTCCGAATAACAATAAAATAAATATAAAAAAATAAATACCCTACAAAAACTTAAACAACATCATTGTGCTAAATCAAAAAATAAAAAAGAATTATAAGAGTTAATAAGTCACAAATTTCGTCAAAATGTAAATATCGAAATGTAAAATTTTTATACAAGGGGTAAAGCATCCTTAGGATGTATAAAATCCTTCACACTATGTATAAAACTAACATTTTAGGGGACTATACAATAATTAAAAAAATATTTTACCAATAAATCATAAATATAGTTTTAAAAATAATTTTCCTAACTAAATAAACTTAAAATTTTAATCTTTTTGTTGAGAATTTTTGTAGAATTTAAAAATGGGTTCATAAAAGATATTTACTTTAAATAATCTAAATTGATTCAGTATCAAGGACTGCCTAAAATAGTGATTATATTTCCAAATTATATTTAGATTATATTTATATTTATAATTATATTTATATATATTCAGAATATGTATGAATAAATATGTTTTATTATCAATTCAATAGCAACAAAAATTATAATGACATTTATAAATGAGAAATAAATTAATTTAATAAAATAATTTCGAAAGACTAATAGAAAATTAATTTATTATTTGATCGCTAATAAAATAATTTTGTTGGGAATTAATTTGTACGTATACATGGGATGGTATTGAGCGATGTTAATGCTTAGTAAATGTTAAAATCGTATTAGGGGAGAGTTGACAGTAGATCCTCATGGAACCAAAGTCTAAGCTGAGGCATTCTTAATTTCTGAAATTAAACCCTTTAAGGTACTTTTCTGAAAATATTTTCCTCATTTGCACTCAAAGGAATTATATACACTCTAGTTTCATTAGTTTAGGTTATGCGGTCTTATTAATATGTGTGATCTATACTTGTAAAAATCTAAGAGTTCATAGAAAGATCTCGTAGCCAAAAGTAACATAATTTGTTTAATGACAGAACTTAATGTGTTAGAAGAAATTTTATATTTTGATATTTTTAATGTTAAAAACTTGTAATTTGTCATTTTGTTGTTAGAAGAATATTAATAAAGAGTGTTATTTCGCATTAATTAATTGTCATGTATTACTTTGATCTGGATATATTTTTTAATTTCCATTATTGTCGTGTCAGATAAATTCACTAAATTGTATAGAAATAAATAATTAACATAGATTACGTTTTAATGTCAACACAAAAATAAATTTTTTCCAAACATTTCTAATAATAATCTAAGAATTGTCTGTGTAAAGAATACAGAAATCACTTTTATGTTCTCGTGCTTAATTAGTGATTTGTGAGTATTGGGCTATTCTGTTATATTTCCCTAGTTTGATCATGAACCAAATGAATAATCAATTTTCAATATACATTATTGATCAGAAATAATCTTTATTAATCTTTGATTAATCAGAAATAATAGATTTAAGTTGTGAACACAACAGATTTTGGACGACCTTTTTTCAATTTTTATCAAAGATCCAGTTTCATCAAATGTTTTTGCTAAACCATAGATTGTCTGACGAAGGGTTCGTTTTTCATTGAATTATTGATAAAACCTTTTGATTGTAAGATTGGAATTCTTATTGGATTGAACTATTCTTTAAGAATAAACATTCGTTTTTTCAAGACGTAAATATACCTTTGCCTGCATTAAAAATAATCGAAAGATAATGAATTTTAAGGTAGTATTTCAACTTGGATTATGAGTCTTAACATAAAGAATTGATGAAATATTTGAAAAAACCTTTCAGGTTCATTTTTGTAAGGTTACTTTCGAAAAACCCAATATTTGCATTTAATGAATAAAAATTATATTTGCAAGTATCGATTCTAATTTTGTTTCATAATTGTGAAGGACAAGCTCATTCTTTAAATTTTTGAAAATTAATTTTTGTAAATAATCTCTAAAATAATAAAAATATTTAAAATCAAAAGTTTCTAAAACAGTTATAACTAAATATCCAATTAATTTAAAAAAAGAGTTATTCTCAAAAATAATTGAGTTTTAATTATTTTGCATTTATTTTAAAAGTTATTCCGAAGAACAACTTTACAAAATTTTTGTTGTCAGATATGTAATAAAAAAAAGATAATTTAGATTTTAAAAAAACAGTTAGAAATTCTGCCAATTAAAATTCGATAAATAATTAATAAAATATAATATATATAGAAAAACTGCCATTAAAATTTTATAATTACTGAATCTCTATTAAATAATAATAAATTTAAATATTGCTAAATATTTTTGTATTTCTAAAATAAAAATAATATTTTGTATTTTAAATTTGAGAATTGTATTTCTAAAATAAAAATAGTATTTTGTATTTTAAATTTGAGAATTGCATTTCTAAAATAAAAAATAATAGTTTTACATTTTAAATTTGTGAATTGTAAATAATAAAAATAATAATTTCTAAAATCTCGTTTTAATAAATATCTTATCATTATTTATAACTCCATATTTTTACGTATAAGAAATTTGGTGAAACAAAAAAAGAAAACGAAAGTTCCTCAAGAAAAATTATTTAAATAATTGTTATTTGTGTTATTAATAAACTTTTGGTGTTAATGAATTGTAATCTCGATCAAGAACCCAACAATAATCATACAAACATTTGTTTCAAAAATTAACGTTTATGGAATGAATATTCAATTTTCAAATAGTACGAACATTGTCTCTGAAAAACATCGTATTTCACTTTGTTTCCGAAGTATTTTCTGGGATTAAACGAAAACCGTTATGAAGTGAAACTCGTGGTTGGTATACCCTTGAACGTACAAGACTCAATAGTTATTTGAGAACATGGATGTATATCTATGAGTTTAGATTTTTGGAGAATAGTTACGATTTCTATACAATAATTAAAATAATGATAACAAATTTAGTCGCAATTACTCGAATTTAATGTCAATCAGATCAAGAAGCACTTATTCGTTTTGCAAAAATTTGTGATATTGGATTATTTTGTCCGGAAACTTGCTTTTTGACATAATGTTTGTCAAGTTTACTGGTTTAAAAAGTAGTTTTTTAAGTCGATAAAAGTTCTTGACACCTTGATAGACACAGTAGAAACCTTTGGGGGTAACACGGTAATTGATGTATACAGTATTCGTAAAGGTTGATGTAAATTAGTTTGTAAGGTATTTGATGAATTATCTTGTAACAGAATATCTTCTTTGTGAAGTGAAATCTTTAAAAAAAATTAATTATTAGTAATCTGGGCAATACTCTGTTATTTAGGAACTGTATTCAGAGAATTAATTTAATTGAAATAGTTTACCAAATATTTATTCACGAAAATTGATTTTAAGTCATAATATCAAATGATTAAATCGACAATATTTCTAATAATTAATAAACAAATGTTCAAATTCATAAACGATGTAATACTTTAATAAATACTTTATAGCATTTGTGTATTAAGATATCCTTCTATAAAATAGTAATGTAAATATCTCATTCTTTGAATTTATAATTTCGAACTAAAGTAATAAAAAATCGACGGATCATCTTCATTTCTACTGTCATCTTCAGACAAAACATTGATATTTCAGAGAGCTTATATTCCAAGGAGATGTTTGCTTAACCATTCTGCAATGAATCATAGAATTACTTTCAATAAAGTTGAGGAAGATGGTATTTGTACATTGCTTCTATAATCATCAGATCATTTAAAATCAATGATATATTACTCTATCCCAGAAATCATTAAACCGGAGAACACAGAATTTTCAAATTTATTACTATTTAAGCAGTGTTTTCTGTGTTGAGCAACGTTACAATCACTATCCGTTTGATCATATTACTGCATTCCTGTAACTTCGACTTTATGGAAGGCACTTTTAGGATTTGATTATTACATAGCTATTACATGAACATTGTTTTGACGTATACATGCACCTATATATAATTTTCGACGTTTTTTGAAATTGATAACAGTAAGATATAATTAGTATTAATTAATCTACTTTTTATTTTTTTTTGTACCCATGGTTTTCAATTTAATTGCGTGTGTTCAAGAGCTTCTTTTACAAACTTTAATGTTGATAATCCATGGACACTTACTTCGATAAGAATTTATATTTATATATGTACAAAGAAGTAATTTATTTACTTTAATATAGGGTTATAGATCCATTATTCATTGAAAAACTATTTAATTTTTACTCATTCTATGATAATATTTTACAGTTTTATTACAAAGGATAAACTTTGAAGAAAAAGATTTTGTATGTGGTACTGAGTCTTATAAAAGAATAATAATACAATTTATATTATAATAGAGTAACATTAAGAAAATAGTGAAAAAGGGACTCCACTTTGATTTGAAATCAAACATTAAGCAAATTTTTTGGTCGTTGCTTAAGTTCCAGCTGTTTTTTAAACATTTATTTTCAAGGCAATTAAAGAATTTTAACAACTAAAATAATGACTCAGTCAAAAGTACATTGAATGAAATCATAAAATTGAAACTGCATGAATAATAATACTTCAATCAATTATGTACTCCATCCACTTTACACCAGTTTGTTGATTCCATTTCGCCAGAAAACCTTAGGTCTAGTCTCGAGTAAGTTGTTGAACTACTTCTCAAGATGATTCTGATTTCTAAGAAGCTAAGATTTCTCATTTCATTTGAAAGGCAGTGTTAGAGTTAATAATCTGTCTTGGAGAGGTCTGTAGAATATGAAAGATGTGGAAGGAGCTCTCAACCAAACTATTGGAGCGCCATTTTGACAGTTTTTAGGTGTGTAGTCGACCATTATCATGGAAGAGGATCACTTAATCTTGTCGATCTAATCTTTTTTATTAAATTATTTCATTGAATCGATGCAATTAGGTTTTATAGATATTCTTCTCTACTGTCGTTTTCTTTTCCCAACCCCATCATACGAAAATAGTTTTCTCCATCGTTTGTTAGTCTTTTTTGACCCTGGGTTTAAGTTTCTCTCCTCGATCTACCTACTCTTTTTATTGCTTCATATTCACAGTGACACAGTTTCTCGTATCCAGTGACGGTTTGGTATAAGAAAAATTGACTGTGCTAAAAGGTTTCTTAGTGTCGAGCGAGAGTTTGAGCACCAAAAAAATCTGCGTATCCTTCTATTAACTGAAACCCAACGACTGGAGGTAGCATGAGTCTGGAGGCTATCCTCCTTCAAAATATCCCTGAGTTGATCCTCGTCCATCTCGATTAGTCTTCTGGAACAAGGAGCGTCATTGATGTCAAAATTATCGTGTTTTAACCTGGCAAACCAATTATGAACAGCAAAAATATATCTGGTAGCTTGAATCGCTTTTTTTGACCTCGATTAAAGGTAAAAAGAAGTAGATGTCTTTAGTAGTAAGAGTAGCGACGCATTGCGGTCGCATCCCGTCCGGTCCGTGATTGCAACCGAAATTAGGGGACCGGTTCCACGTAACTAAGCGACGTGCACCACGGAGGCTACTCGAAGCTGAGGGATTGTGCACCTTCTGTCGGTACCGGAACCCGAGAGCGTTCTTCCGATCGTCGATCGGACGGTCCTGTCGAGAACAGAAGCATGAGCGATAATTATCGTACAGAATCTTACCGAATCGAGATGGCTCTCGATAAAAATGTAACAGGCGGCCATCTTACCTGAGGATCCCAGGAGAAGTCCGACACAATGGCGGTCGGGCGCTCGGATGTGAGGAAGACCGTTCGAGTTCGCAATTAACAGTAATAAACCAAATAAACATATTGATATCGGAAAAGAAGACGTCTATCAGACAATGACAAGATTTATTTTCAATACGCATCAATTGAGTCGGCATTTTTTATGCATTCGAATTGCCTCACTTTTCACTTCACATATAAACATTAACTATAATTTGTAATTTTTAAACAAATTTAATTTTTTTCTTTATTTTGTATTAATTATTTTATTTATTAGGTCGTCCAAAAAGTTTCCGGGCAGTATAACGTAATAGTTATAAATATAGTTATAAATATATTTGTAAATATAGTTATAATTATAGTTATAATAGTTACAAATAG
>MQRK01233818.1:0-13344 GCA_001938485.1 Girardia tigrina | reverse complement strand
GAATTACTGCTATTAGTAACTGCTATTTCCTCTTTACTGCTTTTTAGTAACAATCGATCATTTCTATGCCCCACGTTTTTGGTTAGGTATAAAATTTCTCACATGTCTAGAAAAAAATTGTTTTTTTTCAAAATTTTTTTTATCAAATTGTATTGTCATCGGAAGCAAGCCTGTATAAAAAAATTCAGCTGAATTGGATGACTGAAAGTGGTCGAAAAATCAATCGCAAGATTTGTTACAGACAGACAAACAGACAGACAAACAGACAAGAAAGCAAGCTAATAAAAACGTGGTAAAATTTTGTTTAACTGTATTAAATAAATTATTATGGGATCAAATGCAAATTAATAAAATAATTCAAATAAATTCAAATTCAAATTTATAAAATAATTATAATAAAAATGATTGCTTAAAAAATACCGCCCGAGCGTACCGTGAAACGGAACGGTTGACCCGGCGACCGGTTAAATCGATTTTCACATCGATCATAACTTCAACAGGGATGAAACAGGTCGAACGTTACTATTTGACGTTTGATGTGCCCCGTTGTTCAGGTCCCTTCGTTGACAAATCAATCATCAATAATTACAATAAGTACTACCTTAACAACTTCCCCATTTATTGTCTTGAATTTTATAAAAAAATATGGAATTTTTATTCATGGCAGTAAGAACAGAAATGTTTCTAACTGATACTGAAAGGAACATACATAATCAGAAGTACCCATAAGATACAGTAAAAGTTGGTTAACAAATAAATATGTCTATATTTATGAAAATGCTTTTATCAAATAAGAACAAATGAAAAATAAATAAATTTTGATTATAATAATGTATTATAATACATTAATACATATAATAATACATATTAATAATTGACAATACACAAGAACCAAAAATAAGAACTAGAAAATAAATCAGACAATCTTTCCAATTCAATTGTTGTAAAAGTATAGGGCAAATAATGGAATAGATTGATGGGAAAGTTGATTGAAATTGAATTCGAAAGATTGTCTGATTTGAACTGATATATTGAAAGAGAGAGAGATAAAACGATACAAATAAACCCAAATGAAATTTTACGACTATCCGTTTAGTAGATTTGAAATCTAAACTGTCATTGGAACTGGATTTTGATAATTCGGTTTCATTTGTTGGAACAAGATCGCACTTCTTCGGTATTAAAACCGTTTTGTATTGAAATAAATTTATTTGAATGATAAATATCCCATTTTTACAAAAATAACAATATTAAAATCACAAATGCTAATTATTAGATCCAACAATCGTTATTAATAATTATTTTCATCAATGTAATTATATATATATATATAGTAGGTCACTACAATACATTCCTTTTTAGTTACGTAGATACGGAGAAAGTAACTTCATTCAAGAAAATTAGTTGTCAGCCCTATAAGTTCATATCTTTTTTAATGGTACTATAATTGTTTCTATAATTGTTATCACATAATCCAGAATAATCATATATTCTGCCATTATCCATGAATAAATAAAACAATAGATTTTCATAGCACTTTTGTATATGTATTTTTTGTATTTTTTTGTATTTTGAAGGAACTATTATGGTCTTTTAGAATGTAATGCAATTGTCAAGAGTCAACGGCCAATAGTGCCTTAAAACACACTCAATCCCAAATATGCATTACTTCTCCACTCAATTCTTTCAGGATAATAAGGCAATTTACCCAGGCTCCAACTTTACGCTTGTGATTATCATGTAGTTAAGATCTTCTATTACCACAATTTTGAAGTTGTATCACCGGTTTTCTCAAATTTTTAATATTTTTTGAACTACCTGTAATGTAGTTATCAGAAATGACTTTGGTTGATTTATCTGATCTAATTTTATAAACAATTGTTTTCGGTCTTCCTAAGAAATTATAATATTTCTTTTAGTACTCAAAATGGTAATTTTCCATAAAAGAATTAAAAAACATTTTGTTTACACATTTATACACATATTTGATTATTTTCGATTTTTTTTAACATTGTAAAATAAATGATATAAAATTATATTATTTTAAAATTGATACCAAATATTATAAAATTTGTTGGTAATATAATAAGAGCTAAAAAAATTTATTTGGAAAATTGATTGCAAGGATTGAAAAATTAATAGGAAAATTGCAAATTAAAAACTGAAATTTTTAACAGATATAACACATAAATTGAAAATTATAAAAACATATTACCCGGTTTCATAGAAATTTTCATAAGTTTGTGGACAGGAACAGTTTAAGGAGAATTCCTTATTCAGACAACCGTAAAAGCAATATGGACATTTCTTTTCATCTGTAAAAAGATTTTGAAACTTTAGAAGTACAAAAACAAATTTATAATTTTATACATCTACTCTTTGTCACAAGTAAAACATCTAACCTCGAATACATTCTTGTTCATTTATATTTGCTTTAAATGAATGGGGACAAACACAGCGATATCCGTCGAAGCTTTCCAAACAGTCTCCCGGTTCACATTTTTCTTTGACATCCTTATTTTTGCAGTAGCTTTTAGAAATTCTATTTAATGAGAAAAAGTCACTCGGAAAGTGAGATTTCAATTCGAGTTTTCCTTAATTACAATTTTATTATTAATACTATCTTTTTAATATTAAATAAATTAACAAAACATGCAAATATACGATTCAAAATCATAAGGTTTTAACATATAATAATCAAGATACCATTACCATATCTTTTACCCTGATTTTGTAAGGCTTTGACTGTAAAAGTTCCCTTAGTTGAACGGGGAAGAGGCATTTGAATATTCATCTATGTGTTATATTATCAAGTCGAAAAGCCAAAACCACATTTAGTACCAGTCCTTGATCATTCAACTCAGCAGAAGCAAAAGACACTGACACATCAAAGTATTTATGTCTTTCGTCTGTGAGGTTCTTTTGCATTTACGGTATTATTAGTATCATTAACATTTATTCTATGATCAACTAATATATGTTCTACAAACATTCTTTAGTTTTATGACTTTTGTGGCTGCTCTCTTTGAGCATGTAAAAGAACCCCCCCTAAGTCGCTGTGGAACCGTGTTCAGATATTCATTCTTTAAACGTCTTTTTAATTAGTCTGCTCAGCGAATTCTTTATAGCAAGCAGAGAATATACCGCTTTCTCTCTTCATACACAGTTAAAACATTTTTAGGTATTCAGTTCCTTGTTCCAAAGTCTCTTTAAGTTTTTCGGTTACAGTGACTTTAGGTAAGCGTTTGATTTCGTTATCCTTATCAAACCCCTATCTTGAATTTAAGTACTATCCTTTTCATTGCGAGCAACACTTTTTCTCATCACTTGCTTTTTACGGCCACTAATTTTGTAGTTATCAGAGTTTAAAACTATTTCGGCTTCATTCACCCTCTTTATCTTATTGTACTCATAGAATAAAATGTCTCTTGACTAGAATGACTTTTACCTCAGTCAGACCAATCATTATTTCTCAATTAGAAATTCTCTCAAGCTTGTCTATTCTGCGGCTTATATGTGTAAAGATTTTATGCAAAGCTTATGACCGTGCTATGACGTTTTTAAGCGTTGTCCAGTAGTCATTTCCATAATAGACTGTACGGAAAATGCTTAATTATATCAGTTCTCTTGTTAATACCATTAGAACGCAGATGCATTGAATTGCGGGTTGCAACTCGTTAAGCAGCCGGCTTTTGCAGCGTATAAGTGGACCAATATCTCGGCTGCAGCTATCATGCCAAGAAAACAGAATTCCTTACTGATTCTATGATAAGATCCACTACACTTAACTTTTGATAATACCTTAATCCAAATAAGTGGTCATTTTCTTTTTCAAAATTTCTGCGTTCAAAGCTTGCTGTTAAATAGCGTACAGGAATCCCTAGCAATCTATGTATTATACTGGCGATAGAATTGTACAACTTTGAGTGAACATGTTTTGAACGAGAACCCAAAATGTTGCGTAGCATTCACACTCTCTCATTAGGATCCACAAAAGTAATTACACTCGCTATAATCTTTTGTTTTCTATATGACGAATATGGCTTACGGAGTTAACATCTATAAATTAAAAAAAATTAAATAATACTCTGACAAAATTCTGGTGTTAAACAATATAAATTAAACTTTTAAAAATCTACGAGACGATCTTTAGGTATTTTGAATGAAAAAGATTTAAAATCAAATAATGTTTTCTATGAGTATTTTGTAATAGTTTTACTGGTAAACTATTATTTTTGTCTCAAGTTCACAAATGAAAAACATAAGAATTCTTTTTGTGGCTTTACAGTTCTCATTTGCTTAACAAAGTAATTACAACGTTTTTTTGGAGTGGTTCTCTCTTCCAAAACTGTCTGGATGTCTCTTCTCTGACTTGAAGAAGACAAAATAGTTATTTATTTAATTATGACACTCATAAAAGAGTCACATGTTCCTAAATAAAAAATTTCAAGTCTGTATTTAAATTTAAAACGAAGTGTGAGTCATGGAATTAAAAATTTTTCACACTTTTAGGACCTTTTTTACATAAAAATTTGAATTATAAATGCGACATTTAATAACTATAATGTGCTGTTTGGTATATGAATAGCTTATATTAAACTAAAATATACTATTAGACTAATAATAGTGTTAGACAAAGTAGGTAAGATTCTTGACTCCGGTGTAAAGTATCCTTGAAAGAAGAATACTAGAGAAGTCAATTTTTTGAGCGCCATCCTGTTGAAACCACACTTGTTTGAACCAATTAGCACCAAACTTCTCATGCATTTCCATCGTGAGCCGCAATACCAACTCTGTATTTTTCTGCTTTGACATTAACACCATCTGGAGGAGATTAAGGCCCAAAAAGATTCCCATCACTGAGAACAGCAAACACAGTTACTTTCCTGGATTGATAATTATGCTCGATATAATGTGATGGTGGACGCTCGATACCCCATACAACTGCATTTCGCACTTGCATTTGGTCATCGAGATACACACTGGCTTCATCAAATGAGAAAAAGAAAGTCGAATCAACATGGCTGTCGTAAAAAAGTTCCAGAATAGGGCCATAAGCGGATACGGTGATTTCCATTTAGGCGAGGCACCACTTTCAAAACATAGGGCTTCAGCAGCAGGTCATAACGAACAATGTTTCGCACACAATGCTGATTCAAACAAAAGTCACTTGCCCCATTTCGAATTGATTTGCCTGTCCCAATAATCTCTCTGACCACATTCATTATTGTTGTGTTGTAACTTTTGTAAGAATTCGTTGAACACAAAATTTTATTTTTTTTGCATGAAATTATGTAGATGAAAAATTTAAATGTAAAAAATTTTTTAGATGCAAAAATTTTCTATGTAAATTTTTATGTGATAAAAAGCGTTAACAAAAAATATTTATTTAAAAAACCGTGTATATTTTTTATAAAAAAAATTTTGATATTAAATTCAACAGTTGTTTAAACTAACTCTTTGATGAATGGAAATAAACATTGATTACGAAAAGCTTTAATCTTTTTATTCACGATTTATCATGACTAATATGCACAGATACACTGCCAGTTGTCAAAAAACATTAATACTAAAGATCGTAAAAATCAATAACGAGATCCGGGTCGATACCAAATTCCCCGCCAGATTTAACGACGCCTCGTCGGTCGAGAAAACAAAAGAATCTTTTGCAAAGCAGAATAATGCGAAATGTCGATTCGTTCTACACCTTATACATTTCAAAAAAGGAAAATTCAAGTTGAATGACGTTAAAAAGATCAGCTGCACCATCCAGTTCATCACGCCACTCTATGTGGTGCTAGACCTTGGGTTTCCGGCAAGAACAGCAGTTACATCAAAACCGAAAAATTGTGTTTGGTCATCGTCAACGATAGTCAGATTCAAGAAAACATCATCATGGTCAGCGAACTATACACCCGGAGCTGCGATATCAACTACATCAGTAACTTCATGATTAGTTACGCGAACTACCGAGCCGTAACAATTATATTATTGGGTGCGCGAGCTGATCGCTCTCTTCCAGAATGTGAGCCAACATGAGAGTTGATGATACTGTTCTGGTGATGAAGGTAGTATCGGGCATTTATTTTCTTCACTTGATATTGAATGGTTGAGTGTGTCACATTCAATGTGGGAAATTCTTTGTTGAGAGCCTCAGCAGCTTTATGATAACTTCCATGCAAATGGTAAAGGTCAATATCTCGTTTGCGCTGTTCAAGAGAGAGTTGCGGCATTGTCAAGCATAACACAGCAATAATGAATTGAGTGTCTCAAATGATTATTCAAACGCACATTCACATGCCATGATGCATGGTGAACAGCACACGGCCACTGTATTGTTTTAT
Source organism: Girardia tigrina (assembly GCA_001938485.1). Taxonomy (NCBI): domain Eukaryota; kingdom Metazoa; phylum Platyhelminthes; order Tricladida; family Dugesiidae; genus Girardia; species Girardia tigrina. The sequence goes on along the minus strand of MQRK01233818.1, from coordinate 7,000 downwards.
AAATACAAGTTATTATTATTTTATCACTGTATTGTTTATTTTTGATACACGGTGTATTACAAAAATTGTAGTTAGAATTAATTAATACATCGATATATTCTCATACCATATTCATTTAAAAATGAACTACTTTAACACTAATGACAACAAAAAATATTTAGAACAAGAATATAACTATTAAACATGATTATTTAAGAAATTATTTTGAAGTTACTACATAATAATTTTACTCAAAGTTCTAATTAACAGCATACTGTACACAAGCATCCAAATTTAAAGCCCCTAAATTTACTTCAAAAGATGTTACCATGATCCCTGGACAAAATCCGTTGGTATATTTTATATTTGAAAAATTTATAATTCGGGACATGAAAATAACCGAATTTGAAATAATATTGAGAAATTTGAAAAATTATCAGGAAACAGTTTCTTTTGAAGCTTTATTGATCGTAAAAACACAGTCGAAATCTATAACAAACGTATAATTAAATTATAAGAACACGCTAAAATATTTAAACAACAACAAGAATCGAATATTAAAATAACATTCAATTGTCTAACTTTAATAAAATAACTTTAACCATCAATTAATGTCCAAACTGGTGTATCTTCCACGTTATTAGGAGTATTTTATTAGCTATAGTTCAAGTTGAATACACAATCATCATTTTAATATATAGGATTGCAAGATTATCGTTAATGAAGCCCAACAATGGTGGAAAATCCAGTAAAAATTTTACTATTAAAATAAAATTTAATTTAGTGTTGGTGTTTCTAATTATAAAAGTTATTTGCATTGAAAATATCTTCAATGATGTTTGATTCAAGATTAGAATTCATAATTTCGCATAAAAATTTATTTTAATTAAAATTATACACATATTCAAACAAATTTCTTCTCGTTAATTTCATTATTATTGTATGTTACATACAGCAAGGACCACATGACGATAAAAATAGAAAAGTGAAATACTTTATTGGTGTGTTATACATTGGATCGAAAGTTTCTATCTTTGAAAAGAACAGAGGTCCTTACTGGCATTTCGGTACGAAGAGTTCTGAAGTTTTACAACAAAAATTAGCAATAATTTTATTTAATAAACTTATTTTTGAAGATTTTGAAGAATTTATTTAATCAATTATTAAATTCAATTTTTGTTTCATGACTTTATAAGGTGGTCGATCTATTCAGATATTAAAATTAAATTAATGTCGTCTGGTCATAAAGCTAAAAGGGAAATCGTTGTTGAAATTATAAATAATTTTTTGTTACAAATGATTCGACTTTTGAATGAGAATTATATTTAATGTTAGTAAACTTTAGATAATAAAATTTCTGAATGGAGTGATTAATTATTACTTTTCTATTATTGTTTTAAGAAAATTAGTAAATAAATATTCATCGTTTAAGAAAAATGTATGGGGTGATAAATTTGTGACCAAAATAAAGGTATTCCATTAACCTTTTCTTAAAAAATTTGGAGAATTAGCTAAATTGATAGGGTAGCCAAATGTAGAGATTATACGGTATATATGTTATGCGGAATTTCTGTAATTGCTAATTATTCAAACTAGGCATATATTTAGTTAGTAACTATGTAATTGCCGATTTATTTAATGAAACAAAATAGTTTTTTTTACTTGGAATGAACTTTAATCTATGATGCATTTTCCATTTTGTTCGATGGCCTTTCGCTGTTTCTTTGAAAACTTGAAGATTCTACACTCGTTGAAAGTTTGATGCTTTTCGGCCTAAACCTGAGTTAAGTGAGATTTTATAGCGTCATCACAATCGAGAGTTTAATCCCCAAGGGAGTTGTCGGGAATCGCAATCATTAATAATCCGATGGCGCAAGATCAGGGCTTTATAGTGGGTTTTAAATCATTCCCCAAGCAATATCCATCAATTTTGGCGGAAAAATTTTACTTTACCTTTCCAATCCCACTAAATAGACAACAAAATCTTCTTTTGATAGATACTTGCATTTGAAGTGGTTTGCAATGACTCATTAGGCGTGCACCATTATCGTTTTTGATTGACATTGTTGTATACAATTCAATTTTGTCTCTAGTGATGATTAGTTTTAAAAAGGATCAAATTCATTGCTTTTAGGCAATGAATAGAAAGTGTTGATGTAATTTGTCAGAAGATCTTCCTTTAAATCATATGGAAATCAAATATCCAGCATCTTAACGAGACCGGCACATTTTAAATGCTTTTTAATGCCTGTATGTGAAACATTTAACTTATTTGCAATCAACCGTTCACTTATGTGACGATCAGCTTCGACAATGGTTTTTATTTCATTATCCTTAAGTTCAATTGGTCGACCTAAACATTTGTCATCCTTAAGAGAAAAATCTCCACAATGGAATTTTTCAAACCAATTTCGGAATTGTCTTTATTTAAATGCTTCTTTACCCTACAAATTGCATAACTTTATAGTGGCTTGCACTGCGTTCTCTCCATTACGGAAATAATAAAGAAAAATAAAGTGAAAATCTTCATTTTTGCACTGCATATTAATTATTGGTTATTACATTAATTATCGAAATCTTTAAAACACTATGAAAATATCTATGCAATTAATTTGTAAAGCTAGATTGGGATGCCAGCTAACATATATAAGAAGTTCATAACATTTACGGATATCATAAAATGGAAGTGAGAGACATCTATAACTGAAATCGGCAATTACGTACTTGCCAACCAAATAATTTAGCCAAATTCATGAACATATTTTGAACTAAGTATACTAAAATAATAAAGTAAATTACGGATAAAAGGTTTTAATTTTAAATTGAGATTGAAATTATAATCGTATGAATTCGGCATTCAGTATTGTATATATTACCTATAAATATTTTTTAGATATTTTCTTTATATTATAATTTTACATTTCTTTAATTTTAAATTTAAAATATTAACATGTACTTTTAATTCACAATCAAAAATAAAATAATTTATCAAATGTGTTAAAAGAAATCATGTATATATATATATATATATAAAATTACTGGGTAGGCAGTCTCTTCCATCTCTTGTTATAGTATGTTTTTCCGAGCAAATACAAATATATCCGTTGTGAATATCAAAACAGGGCCCTCCTTTACAGCGATGTCGATTATCAGAACATTTTGGTGATTCATCTAAATCAAATTAAAAATTATCATTTTCATGTTTTCTAAAAGGATTAAAGTTAAACTTTACATTTTAGAAATGAATAAATTGAAAGAAATATATTACAAATGAAAGATATTTTTTGAAATTAAACATAATTTTTTTACCTTTGACACACGATCTTTTGTCTCTTGATTGGGAATAGCCTTGTTCACAGATGCACATGTAGTCAGATGTTCCGCTAGGGTAACAAACACCATCTAAACATCGACTTCGATATCGGTCACAAATCGAAAGATTATCTTCATTCATAAATATCAAATATTTTATAAAAAAATCGTTTTACTCGGTATTCTCTCATTTTTCGTACAATACTGTCCATTTTGTGACCTTGAATAACCTTGCAAGCATTGACACTCATAATTGTTGTCATCTAATTCCAAACATCCTCCTCCTTGACACCTCATTTGATATTGGCCACATAATGACACTATTTTCTCTTTAAAAAAATACGATTTATTTTTTATGATCATGATGCAGATTTTGTAAAAAAATAACTAATATCTTTTTGTATTCATGAAAATTTGTAAAATATGGATTTTCAAAAAGATTCTGGAAAAACGAAAAATCTTGATCTACATTCTTTTTGTTTTCAATTCTAAAATAATCTTTTCAAAAAATTTATGTATACTGTTGTGTTCCTTCGCTCCGATTACATTAATTAAAACACAAGAAGAATTTTAGGCCAGAATAAAAATCAAAATGTAAAACAAACTCGAAAAAAATAAATATTCTGTGATTAATTAACAAAATTGTAATTTGTTTAAATAAACCTTTGAAATCGTTCAAATTTTTTCCCTTGTCTTTTTTTTCAAATTACATTTAATTTTGACAACAATCCAAACCAAAGATCTGTTACTATCTTCGGAATTTCCCGATCCAAAATGTGAACATGAATTGAAATCTTTCAGTCAAATCAAAGCATCACCATCGCAGAACAATCTCGAATCGTATGATGCCAAGAGTTTAATTGCTTTGGTTTACACAAAAAACGACTTATCCTCAAGCGACTTCATCAAAATTGATACCAAAGTTGGTGCTAATGGGGAACCCATTGCGACACCATCTTCCTGAATGTACCATTCATCATTAAAAAGAAAAGACACATTTTGGCACAAAACGTAAGACGTTCTTTCAGTGCCTGCTTGTTCATTATTTTATTCACAGAGTTAAAGTTGTCATCCCATAATTTTTCACACAAAACAATGGTTTCATCGATGGATACGTTCGTGAATAAACTGGAAACATCAAATGAGACCATATACTCAGAATCACATTTCGGTACCTTATTCAAAATGGTACATTCAGGAAGACGATGTCGCAATGGGTTCCCCACTAGCACCAACTCTGACATCAATTTTTATGAAGTCACTTGAGGAAAAATGAATACATAACTTGGTGAAAAATCTGTGTTGTACAAGAGGTATGTAGATGATTTCTTTCTGGTTTTCAGAAATCAATCCCTCATAGAACCATTCCTAACATTCATGAATGGTTTTCATCCTAATATTAAATTTACGTCAGAATTTGAAGTTGATAATGAACTTCCCTTTCTGGACATTCTTGTCACTACGATGAATGGAGGCTATAAAACTGAATTATTCAGAAAGGCAACAGATGCAGGTCTTTACAAAACACCACAGAGTTTCCATGAGGGATTCGAAGGTTCAATAGGTTATGAAACCTTCAACATGGATGAAAGAGTGCACCAAGGTTGTGTTTTAGGGCCGCTCCTGTTCAATATTGTATTTGACACGGTTGTGAAAAGAGCAATAATAAACGGTTTCTCTGGAGGAGCGATGATGAAACATGAAGATGGAAGCTTCCTTGAGATCAACAGACTAGCATATGCTGATGACCTCTGCCTCATCGACACGGACTGGAACAACCTGATAAATAATTTGAACATTTTAAATACACCCTTTTTAGATTTAGGTCTCAAAATTAACATCGGTAAAACCAAAGTTTTGAACCTAAACAGAGATACTCGGATCCTTACTGCTGGACACCAGTTTGAGGCCGGTATTGAGCTTTTGTTACTTATGATCTCTTTAGCAGGAAATCTGTGACGCGGAAGTGAAAAAAAATTAAGAAAAGAACCCAGAAGATCCGGGACCTGAGACCAGTGCTGAAGAGCTCCAAACGGAGTATGAGGAATAAGAATAAAGTAATCAACGCATGCATATTCTCCGTAGTCTACTATGGCTGTAATAGCTGGAGAACTGCAGACAAGAACATTAAGAAATTGCATGTCCTTCATAACCTATGCACACGTATAGTTAGGAAGAAATACAAAATTGAAAAGATTCGTATGGACATGCTGGACATTGGATTCAACATCTCATGTATATTATCGCGAGTAAAAGGCTGACTTTCCACAGTGAGACAGAGCTTTCAGAGGAGTACGATACAATCAAACGAATCTGGAAGGAAGAAATACCAATGGGGAAAAAAATTAGGGAGAGAAAGAAGCAATCAATTTCGGAATGCCTTCGAGTGGATAAACAATCGCTATTTGGGATGATGCGTTGTATGGAGATTTCATTAACCACATCATTCACAGAAATCCCACTGTATCGTGGGAAACATTCATAAACTCCTTAATTCGACCAGGAAGACTCAATAGGACAAGAACAACTGTACCGAAGCTGATCAACGAGAGAGACAAACGCCACTAATTTCCAGTAAAAAGATGCTACAAGGAGTTTACCGAAAAGAAGAGGCTGAACAGATACATGAAAAGAGACCATGTGGTGTCCGTTTCCGCTAATCCTGATCAGTTCAACGAGACACAACAACAGCGATTGCCATTCCCATGTACACTGTGTAAAAAGTCGTACAAAACGAAGGGGTGGCTGACAAGGCACCTCTACCGGGTTCATAAACTGGAGGAGACAGAAGACATTGGAGAACCGACAATGACACCAGCGCAAACCAGTACAACAAATAGCACAAAAGAAACAGTCATAGAAAACCTCAAAATTCTAGGCAACCAGATTCAATCCGTGATGGACCCCCCGACTATCTCGACGGCGGTGGAAGAAGCAATAAGTAATAAGAAACACATCTGACTTTTAGGTTTGCAGATCTAACTGCAAGGGGAGAGTTCAGATGTCCATTTCTCGGCTGTACGAAGTCCTCGGATACAGCCAAAGGTATGCAGAACCATGGCTATACAACCCATGGGTGGTCGTTTCTCACAGGGAAGTCGAGAAGATCTCGGAGACCGAAACTACCCGACCCCGTAGGAGGCCTATCGTGGGGCTGCTAGTGATTCTTTAGTTTGGGTGGACCCTCTAAAGAGACTAGAGGCTCAATACCATTCGAAAGAGATGGGAGGCCCACATCGGAGAGACAAATCGTCATCTCAAAAATTAGTGAGCATTCGCAAATGAATCGATCGAGTAAGGTTCTTGATCATTGGTTATGTTGTAAGGATAGAACCTCATCTATTTCAAAAGATGAGTTTTCTGTTCTACAAAAGGGAATCGATTAACATTATGAACGACAGTTTTGTGAATCTCTACTAATAAGACATTACAATCCATCAATTAACATTCAAAATGGGCAAAGTAAGGTTATTTCAATACTTAAAATCTTTAATTAAGATATTTTTTGCCATGATTACACAATAATACTTTAATAAAATATAATATTTATTTAAAAGTTTTCCATTTAAAGTTAATATACCTTTTAAAAATCGTTAAAACAATTTAATATTCATCTACTAAATTTCAAAATATTGCTGAAGATGATGTATGTAATCATCGAAACATATCCAATAAATAAATAAAAGAAGCTTTAATTAAATTATATATA
>MQRK01233809.1:35850-47109 GCA_001938485.1 Girardia tigrina | reverse complement strand
CTATTGTGATATTATTTGTGAAAGTAACTCTGATTCAGATACCGGAAAGGAGTTTTCTTCTAGTTATGATAGTGAATCGTAATGTCAACATTATTCTGATGGACAAAATGGTCATCTTCAACTAGATGGAGACTGTCCTTTGACAATTTCATATAAAAGAATTGTTTTGAGAATTTGTTTCAGCAAACTAATTTGTATGTTAGACAATAACCATCTCATTGCGTTTGTAATTTCTAATGCAGGCAATCAATTTAATAACAGTACTTTTCTACTGTTATAGTTTTTATGGATGTAGGAAGTTGTGTTTGATCACTTCTGCTGTAGACCACATAACAGTGACCACTACTTTTTCTGATCCAATTTTCGTTTTGGGAAGGGTTTTGATGATTCACCTTGATCTATTCATTGTGTGGAACGTTATCAGTTGTCGCACAGAATCCAATTTTTATCACATGTCACAATGCATTCAAGAAAAGAATCATTTTGTTTCTTAGCAGAAAAAACAAAACCCACCTTTGAACAATGTCTTTTTATTTTCCTTTAATTAATGAAACATCCATTTGTCAAGTTTCTTTTGATTTTCAAATTATTTGAATGTGGTTAGAAACAGTTTCAAAGCATAAACTCAGTTCAGGAAAGCGTAAAGCGTGGATCAGCTTCGAATAATGTTTTCAATTGATCGTTGTTAAGAGTATAATTCCGTCCACAACCTTCTACATCTTCATAGTTCTTATTTCTATCATAAAATTTCTGGGACTGTGCATTCAGTAGTGGTTCCTTAGCCAAACACGTTTTTGATATTACTAGCTGTTTCCGGCAATTTAATTTCCATTTCGAACTCGTATAACAAATTCCAATTATTTTTTCCTTAATTTTTCTATTTTTCTAAAATATCGTTAAATATGCAATATCAAATAATCTATAATAATTAGATATCTTGAAAAAAACTTGTAAAAATTATGGTTAAAAAAGATTATCATAAAAAGCTCCATGATTTTTTACAAAACTTAATAATATATAATTGAAAAATTATATTATAAATTTCATTGATATTATTATTAATACTTTTTGAGAAAAAGAAATGATTTTTTTTATTTCTTTACACGAAAGAAATATTTTGTATTTTAATAATAGATGTTGTTAAGTCGATGTTGAGGTTGATACGAAAAGTTGATACACTTTGATTTATTAAACTAACGTATTTCATAAAGACTCCGCGACAACGTTAATCCTCAATATTTATAATCGCTCGTCGTTTTTGTTATTCATCCTTATTAATTTAAAAGAATTAGTATTTTATGAGTATTTTTATGACATTTTTTTCCTTTTACGTAGATATTATTTTTCCTTAAGACTTTTGCTGTTTTAAAAAACGCTTTAAAAGTTTTATTCACTGAAACGCCGTAAGAGACTCAAAAGAGTCTATAAGAATTATAATTAAAGATTGAAAGCATATTAATCAGTTTTTAATAAACTTTCAAATTATAAAAAAATATGATTCGATTAATAACACTTTTAACTTGAAGAAGAATAGTTTTTTAGAGAATTATTATAATAATAACAATCTTATGTTTTGTGAAAAATCCAAAAAAAACTAAATTTAATTTTCATATTTTTTCTTAAAAATTACATTTCTAGACAGAAAAAAGACAAATGTCAAGTCAGTTGATGAATATATCAAGAGATGCGCTCAACTGGAATCGAAACTGAGGGATGTGCAGTCTGAAAATGCAAAGTTACAATTAAATATAAATTCTATTAATGAATCAAATAAGAAATCTGAAGCAAAAAAATCAAAGATGTTAAGTGAAAATCAACAGTTAGAGTAAGATTTCTAATAAATATAATAAAAATTTTAAATAAATTTAAATAACAATGCCTATTTTTAAAAAAAACAAAAAAAACGTCATTTGAAAATATATTTTTATGATATCTAGCCACTTTTTAGGTCCATAAAAATGTACATAAAAATTATTTATATTTTTCTTATCAAAAATTCCTTGATATTGATATGTTTATATTTTTTAAAAAATAATTCTGTTCTGACTACAAAGCTTTTAAATTTTAATTCCAGCCGTTAACGGTTAAATGTATTATAACACAATAATTCCAACAAAAAATATAATTTTTTTCACAAATACAATTTTTCAGAATATTAGGGGTACCACAAAATATTCCAGTATTTTTTTTAAAAAAATTCTCTATTATTTATCCACAAAATTTTATAAAACATTTGTACATTAGAAGCGAAATTGTTTTCGAATTATTTCACAATATTTTCTCTCATCAATCGATAAAAAATGACATTAACACAAAACACAAAATTTTATTATTCAGTAAATTTTATCAAAAACAAACATTTATCCTTGTTTTTAAGGTCAAGATAACAAATTCACATATTAAAACAAATCCGCAGTTTGGTAATTTTCTATCATTTATCATTTAATATTTTCTGTACCAGTCTATCTATCAAAAATTGATAAAAATTAAAAAAATGTCTTTTAAATAAATTATTTTTTCAAGAGATATGAGAGATGAAAGAGAGAAAATCAATTAATATAAATATTGATAATAATAACATAAATAATATTAATAAAATTTGAATCCTAAACAATTAGCTACTGGATTTTTTGGGTCGCCTTAAAGTTCATAAAGGCCACCTTGGTCAGATCGTCGATTTTTGATGCCATCTTTACTTGAGTAAAGTCATATAGTTTGTCCTTCGTAATATTCCAAATTAATCAATTGGCTGTAGGCAGATCGTCTGGTTAATCCGAATGAAATGTCCAAGATTTGCAGTACTTCTTCACAGTTGCTCTGTTTCTTTTCATCCGATTCCATGTATATATTTAACGGAACACCAGTCAACAAAAAAGGAAGATATGGGGCCGGATCCAAAATCCCCTGGATTTTCATCTTGAACTTTTTTTTCCAAATTTCAAAACTGCCGTTTCCATTAAATTTCTCCAAATGATTGAGTATAATTTTTAAATCGCTTATCATTGCCCGGATAGCTTGTAACAACGAATAACCAATCTATAAAATTTATTTTTCACTAACAATACTTTCAAAATAGATATTATTTAAACAAATAATTATCTATATTTTTTCATGTTAAATATTTCATTTAATAAATAAATTTAACATGTAACAAACATTAAATCCTTATGAACAAATCTTAAATTCGATGTATCATATATATCATTATGGTTATTTTTGTCATTATTGTGAATATATTTTTATCAAAACTTTAAATATAAAAATTGAAAGTAGATACTGAATAATTAAAATTAATTTAGGGCTAGATTATCAGAAAAAAATGATGAATTATCTGATTATAAATTAAAATTCATTACTGCTGAAGATCACTTGAAGAAAAGAGAAAAGGAATTATTCGAGTAAGTAATAATTCAATTTTCATAAGTATATTTGTTGTAGTTTCCAATCTAAAAATTGCATTTTTTGATATATAAATATATAAAACTAAATATCTTCATGTATCCACAATAAGCAATTAAATTTAAATTAAACTTTCATTGGGCGTTTCACCTTTATAAGATCTACATTTCAGAAAAGAAGTTCTTTAACTTAAGATTGTTCAGTTTTTACTTTATAGAAAGATAAGTTATCGCACCAGGGAGAATTGCAACTAAAAGTTAATGATAGAGAGGGTGTTAGCACTATCAATGCTTGATTACATAAAGACTACACTTTGGTAGCGATTCTAAACGCTCAACCGTGTTCCTATGAACTGAGCATGAATATATTCGATTAAGTGAAACTTAAATAATCATCCGAATGTAAATTGCCATAAGAATTCGAGTTGTCCGAAGGATTATCTAATGTATCACCTGTGATGATGTAGATCCCAGCATGCGTTTGATGACACCATATTTTACCTATCTTTCTTCTTTGATATGATGCTGCATCATCACGGTATTTCATATCTTCGCTAGTCTAGGCACATTGATCTATTAAAATTTGTCTATCACCATGAATTTTTGTTAAACGTTCTTATTCATCGTTTGCAATGTCAATAAATACTGTATTGACTCACTAATTCTCTTGCAAAATGGGATGTATACCTGAGCTTCTAAGCTGAGAGTTTGAGATGTTCGGTATGAATTATTAGCAACATAATTTGTTGTTGTCCTTATTTTTTTCATTTTTTTAGAATATTTTGGCGACATACAACGTAATTTTTATGTTATATAAATTTGGTGCTCAATGTTTGGTGCTGGATGTCTAACGATTAGCAGATGAGTTTAATTACACCTCTATCTGTATAAAATATTTGGTTTGGTCGTGACTGTAGAAGCTTCAGTTGAAAGTAAAGTTGAATTTAGGTAAACTACCTCAAACACAAGACTTAAATTTTTATCTAAAACCAAACATCAGCAATCAGTATTTATATACTTTTAACTATTTTAATTTATTTGAAAAGAAATAATTTGTGTATTTTTCTAAATAAAATCAGTAAATTAATTTAATTGGAAAAATATTTAACGGGAGATGTGATTAAAAAATGATTTACATTGTAATCATTAAATCATTTATTAATATAAAGATAATGCATATTTAATATTTTAATAAAATAAAATTATGAAATGATAAATTTAACAAATAGAAATCAAATTTTATTCGTAAAATAATAATTATTAATTATTATGTTAAAAATAACTTAAAAAATTTAAATTTTTGGAAGAAGTAATAACTCCTCGGTGGTCATTAGAAAATTGAGAAATTTAAATAAATTTATTAATGGAATTTGTACTATCGTGCATCTAAAATTTGGCGGATATGGTGTTTTGTTCTTACAAAGTCATCTGAAAACTTATTGTTATTGTAACTTGCGTATGAGCTGACGGCAAAGTGGCTGGGGGATTGAAGCACGTACATCATTTTGATGTGACGTCAGATTTCTCAAACTCCCTTCACCTTCGTCACACATCGTCACTAAATTCTGAACCCCTCCCCTAGGTGCGTGACGTCATGTAGGGTGATAAACATTTTATTAAAACTTTTATTAATAATCATTATTTCATACTTTTTAATTTAAGATATTACTAAATTTTTAGCCGAATGACTTTGCAAAGCAACTTTTAATTTTCTTTAGGAAGGAAAATTCAACATGGAGATATTGGAAGTGTTCATAATATTGCCTGATTTTTGAAAATATTATGAAGCATCAATTTGACAATCTTGTTGTGTTAAAAGTGAATTAACAGTTTAACTCAAGTCGAAATATCTATTGATTCACCCTTAAACTGTCTGTACTTTTTTGAATAAATAAGAATGATATTAATTATATTAAAAAACGGTATTATTAAATAATAAAACATTATAAGAAGGATAATATCAATGATCACAATAAAAAGGAAATCGGATATTTGCTAACTAGTTAATCACTAAATAAAGTTACTTTAGTCTTCTGATTCGCTTAGATTAGATTTGAAATAGATTAAATATAGCGAAGTTCAAATTTCGTTGTTGTAAATGGTTTTCGAATTCTGTTTTCGTTAGATATTTTGTTTAACAATAATTTGATGAAAAATTATCACAGAAAATATTGTCATTGAGTTGAAAACAATCGTACGAAATAAATCGAATTAACTGCAAAATAAATGCAGCAAACGCAGTAATTGACACATTGGTTTCATATTTCAAATTGTACAGGATAGTTAGTGCTGGTAGACAGGCCCGGCGTCCGTATAATATACAGTTAATGAATTTCATTTTTAATTTTCTATTCAATAATCGCTAAGTGGTTTTATAAATTTTAAAATTTTCTAATAATAGTAATAATTTAACCATTAAAAAATAATAAATAATTTGATAATATAAATTATATATATATATATATATATATATATATATATATATATAATTTTAATTTATAATTTTATAATTTATAATACATAATAATTACTGATAAATAATAGTAATAAAATACATATAATAAATAATAATTATAGCAACTACTAAATAATAATAATATGATGCAACGTTGCACGTTTTAAAGAAGATCAATTTACCAAAAAAAGGAATAAAACCTTGAAAATGAATTTCTAAGTAAAAAAGTATAGATTTGAGTGTAATGGATTATTTTATCTAGAGATTGTTCCTGACAGAGACTCGTCACAACATTAACACAATATATGAAGTGAAATTCATCTTGCTAAACGCCTGGAATATTACACCAGCCACATTTTTATAATAAATGTATAATCTTATGGTTGTTAGTTAAAATCCTTCAGATATCATTAACGGTTCAATTATATATAATTGATTGTTCCAAGGTCTTCACCATTTACAGTTTTCCTGTTTTATAAACTATTAAAAATTTATTCTTAAAGTCTTACCTTGTAAAATATTAAATTGTGATGAATGAAAACAATAAGATTTAAAGGACGATAACTATAATTAGTAATATTCACCCCCGAAATGATGAGATATAACTTTATATTAATTTAGAATACATTTAATTACATATTAGGTACTTATATATACATTATATATTTAGGTACTTAAATTCATAAAATCAATTGTATTATATTTAATTAGTGTTAAAATCTGTATATTACAAACAATAAAGTATTAATATTTTGTTCAAATTGATAATAAATATAATTAATAAAAACACAAAAAAGAATAATATAAATATAAATAATTTATGTATTTATTAAGAGTTCGAAATGACAAGGTGGAATTAGAGAAGAAATATAACGATTTGGAATTCAAAAATATCGCGCTAAATTCCAAAAATAAACAAGTAATTTTTCTTTTGAATTAATAAAAGATTTTAATATGTAATATACATTAGTGGACATATTAATAGTCACCCCCATAAAATTTTAGGTTTTTTTCAGAAACTTTTGCTTAAATGTTTCAAATTCGCATGTGCATACAGAATTTCTTGCTTTTACAAGGAAAGAGATATAAAAACACAATAACAGATGTTCATTTATTTATATTTCATTCATTTTGAAGCTAATAAATAAATTTACCTTGCATTGTACATTATTATTATGATGACAAATAATGACAATTATGATTGCATAATTTTGAAAATGATAGATTTTGCCAATTGGTCAATTCCCACAAGACCCACATTATAATTCCCTGCAAAGGTGATGGTGTGGTCCGTGATGAGTGCAAAATGTTGTGGCAGGTTGCATATTGTAGAGAAAACTATGAACTCCGACCAAAATGTGGAAGTTCTCACAACTCAGATGAATCCAGAAGCTCATGAGTGTTTTCCTACTGGTGATTTTTTGTTTATGCCACATCAACAGGAGTAGGGGGAAAATTGGCATTCGGCCAACAAGACCCCACCGGGGGTCACCAGTTACCATGGCAACGGCTCCGTTTACCATAGAAACGGTTCCAATCACCTTAGCAACGGTTCCAATCACCATAGAAACGCTCCTGATTGCTTCCAGGGCCCTTAGCAACGGTTCTGGTTACCATAGCAACGGTTCCAATCACCTTAGCAACGGTTCCGATCACCCTAACCCTAGGTAGTAACGGTTCGATTACCCTAGCCTAGGCAGCAACGGTTCCGATCACCTTACAAACGCTTCTGATTGATTCCGATCACCTTAGAAATGGTTCTGATCACCTTAGCTCTACGCAGCAACTGTTCCAATCACTTTAGCAACGGTTCTGATTAGTTCCCGGTTACCGAGCAATGCAAATGTACTAAACCAATCAAAATCAAGTTCCCAATGTGCAAATCAATAGTGCAAAATGTGCAAAATTCAATAAAAATGTGCAAAAATCAGACGATTCTAATGCCCTTAGCCTAGGCAGCAACGGTCGTTATCACACTAGCCTAGTCACAAACGCTTATGATTGGTTACTGGTTCTCTTAAGAATATTTAATTGTTCTAAGAAGAATAAATTTTATTCCAAATTCCATAGAATTTTTTTGTTCTAAAAGAATATTATATTGTTCTAAAAGAATATTTTTAAGAAAATTTAATTGTTGTAACAAATATTAAAAATACATTTATAAAACTACAACTTTTTTATTTTTTTATAAGAAAATAGTGACCAAAGATTTATGACAGAATAAAATGAGAAAAGACAAAGATAATATGAAAGAGCAAGAAAAATTATATATCCTGAAAAAACATCTCATTTCTACAAATTAGTTTGCCAAGAAAAACTACAATATTAAAATAATCAATAAAATTGTAGTTTTTAGATGTTTTTTGGAAATGACAGTAAAAAGTCGAAAATCTCGAAAAATATGATTTTTTTAATCCGAAAGCCTATAACCGATACCGTTGCCATGGTAACGGGTGACCCCCGGGGGGGGTCTTGTGGGCCGAATGCCCATTTTCCTCCTCCTAACAGGAAATCCATGCATTGTCTCGCCGCAAATTATGTTGCAGTTTTACCATGGTCGGAATATAGTTCAGACCTCAACCGGATTGAGACCCTCTGGGCTATTGTCAACCGCCGGTTACTAAAGGAAACAATTTCCACTAAAGAAGGACTCGTCACCTCTCTCTTATCTGCTTGGATCAGGGATATTTGTATTACGGATACCTGATGAAAGTTGATTGAGTCAATGTTACTGCGGGTACAAGCCATTATTGTAGTTAAAAGTGTTAATACCAAATTTTAACTTTAATGTATTATTTATTTAACGGATATTCATTTCTTTTAAATCTGAGAAATAAAATGTATTAAATAGTTGTTACTGTCTTTTAATATTTCTTTCCTTGTGAAAGTAAGAAATTTTATATAAATATGCGAATATGAAACATTTTAGCAAAAATTTCTTTAAAAACCTAAAATTTTACGGGGGTGACTATTAATTTGTCCCATTTATTTTATTAATTATGGTTATAACTTATTGTTATTAATTCTAAAGAACGGTTTCTAATAAATAATCTATGCAATAAAAATGTTATTAATTCAGCTTATAAAGGTAATCATAGCGATTTGTATATAAATTAATAAGTTTATACACCGTGTATAAAAAAAATACAGTGAAAAAATAATAATAACTTGTATTTAAAAACACGAAGCTCTGTGAAATGTCCATGATTTTCCATACATTTTTCGAGACGGTGAATGAAAGAGCAATGAACCGCTGAAAGAGTGTCACAAAAATCAGGTACTCAATGAACGATAAATGCAAGCTCGTAACTGTTCTGTGTTAGCAAATGGTGAATGTGCATAAATTTTGTTTTTTACTGCACCCCATAAGAAAAAATCACACATTGACAAGTTTGGGGACAAAGATGGCCAATCAAGAGTGAGGTGAGCACCAACCAATCGATCATCGAATTGTTGCTGCAGAAAAGCTCATGTTTGCAAAGCAGAGTGTGCTGTGGCGCCATCCTGTTGAAACCACACTTGTTTGAACCAATTAGTATCAAACTTCTCTAGCATTTCCATCGTAAACTGCAATACCATTTCCCTGTATTTTTCTGCATTGATATTAACACCATCTGGAAGAAAGTAAGTCTCAAAGAGATGCCCATCATTGAGAGCAGCAAACACACTAACTTTCCTGGATTGATAATTATACTCGACATAATGAGATGGTGGCCGCTCGATACCCCATACAACTGCATTTCGCACTTGCATGTGGCCATCGAGATACACACTGGTTTCATCAGATGAGAAAGAGAGTCGGATCAACATGGCTGCCGTAAGAGTTCCAAAAGAGGGCCACAAGCTCTTTTACTACGGATACGTTGATTTTAAGTTAGGCGAGGCACCACTTGAAAAACCTAGGGCTTCAGTAGCAGGTCAAGACGGACAATGTTTTTGACACAATGCTGACTTAAATACAAATCACATGCAACATGTCGAATTGATTTGCCTGACCCAATAATCTCTCTGGCCACGTTCATTATGTTATTGGGTGTGCGAGCTGACCGCTTTCTTCCAGAATGTTAGCCACCATGAGAGTTGCTGATATTGTTCTGGTTATGAAGGCAGTGTCGGGTATTGATTTTCTTCACTTGATATTGAATGGTTGAGTGTGTCACATTCAATGTGGGAAATTCTTTGTTGAGAGCCTCAGCAGCTTTACGATAACTTCCATGTAAATGGTAAAAGTCAATAACTCGTTTGTGCTGTTCAAGAGAGAGTTGCGGCATTGTCAAGCATAAGACAACAATAATGAATTGAGTATCTCAAATGATTATTCACACGCACATTCACATGCCATGATGCATGGTATTGCTTTACGTCCACTGTATTGCTTTATAAATAAAAGTTATTATTATTTTTTCACTGTATTGTTTTTTTTGATACACATTGTGTATAATATATTATGAGTATGTTGTAAGGTGAACTTATGTTAAATATGTCTGCTAGGAATTATATGGTACCCATATGTTTTAAATTTGAATGATGATACCAGAATAAGCTGAGTGTAATGAATAAATAAATATTCGTAAAATCAGGACAATAACTTTATTCAGAACAACTTTATTTAACACAACTAATTACGCGATGTCGGTCTTTTAATGTCAAAATTATAATTCTGTTTTACTAAAACAATTTATATAATATTTTTTAACCATGTAAATACCTAAAATTGCCGTTTTAAGGTAATAAGAATAATTTGTCTTTTATATAATTACATAATTTACAATATATATTTTTTATATTGATAAGTTTAAACCCGGATGAAAATTTTTTATCAATAACAAAACTCATTTCTAAACATCTCGAGAGACAAAATATTATTTACCATAAATACTAATTGCAAAAGAAACACTACATTCTCCATAGGTATTTTTGTTTAAAAAGTGAGCTTTATTTGTTTAAAATTGTTATTATGTTATGTAAAGAAATAAAATAATTTTATTTTTTTTAGTTAGAAGAAAAATTGGAAAGTTTTCAATCAAACAGTCAAAATAATCTAAATAACGAGGTAAAGCATTATTTAATTAGTTTTAAGTTATATTGAAATGAAACGACGAGCAAAACAAAAGTAATATCCACATAAATTATTATTAAATTATATTTGAAGTTACATATTTGTGAATATTTTGATTGTATCTACGACTGTTTAGAAATATTGAGTGTATAAATTCTGAAACAATGTTTAATTAATAAATTAAAAAGAAACGATGAATTTTTTTATTAAATAAAGTAATTTCATATAAAAAAATTATATACAGTCAACCCTCATTAATCCGAAAAATTAAAAATCGAATTCCTTTCGGATTGTGAAATAATTCGGATAATGAGGGAATATAAAATCAATATTATTATTAAATAAAT
>MQRK01233806.1:0-14765 GCA_001938485.1 Girardia tigrina | reverse complement strand
TTACCGCCGTTGCCGAGCAACTTGACGTTCGGTCGATAGATGGTCACTTGGTAATCGGAATTGCCCCTGAGCGCCGGATTGATGATTTCGTATTCCGAGCTGATCACGTTGACGGTCTGACACGGTTTCTTCGGCGAACGTTTTCTCAACGTGATAAACGGCGATTTGAGATACTTATTGGCGGTTGTTGTCGGGTGGATTTCTTTGGTCGGGAGCGATTTTTCGGTCGTCGCGTGAGATTTCTGAGGTCTCGGGTCTCGTTTGCCGGGAATCGTTTTCGTTATTCCCAGTTTCTTCAAATCGTCTTCGTTGATTGTCGATTCGAGCGGTTTTTTCTGTTTTCGTTTTCGGGCTTTTTTCGTGGTTTCCGATTTTCTGGCGGGCTTTTTCGCCTGTTCGTTGATCGGTTCGGCGACGGGCGTGTCGGGAATTGTCGGTTCTGGGGGCTTTGGCGTTTGATCGAGTTCCAATTTCGGATAATTCAATTCCGATTCGGTTGTTTCTTGGGGCGACGTTGTGGAATCTTTTGTGGAATCTTGTACGATCGAATTCGTCAAAGTCGTGCTGTAATCTTTGTAGATCTTCTCGAAAAACGAGTCTGATTCCTTTCTCGGTGTTAATTTCGTTTGGAATTCGCTGTTCGTTTGATCGAATTCGTCGTTCGCCAATGCCGAAAAAATGTCTTGTATGTTGAACATATTTGTCGGTTCTTTGTCGGCTTGATAGAGAATGGGCATTGTTGGCGATGAGGTTCCGTTGTCGTTATTGGTCATATAACCGTTGACGCAATTTTCTAAAGTTTCTGGCAAATCACCGTTTGTGTGATTTTCGAGAGCATTATAGAATTCTTTATCGTCGATTGGTTGGAGAATCGGTGGATCTTGATTCATCGAACGTAAAATTCGATTAGATTTTTCAATAAATAAATATCAGAGTAAATTTTTCAAAAAAATAAAGTATAAAAGATGTTTATTTAAACAAAAATGATTTTTGGAGTTTATTTCTTGAAAATGTTATAAACAAAATGAACAAAGTCGTAATTGTTGGAAAAATTTTCAAATTATAAAAAACGTAAATTTATTGGGATTTTTTCTATAAGAATAATTTAATTGAAAAAAAATTATCTGTTTGATTAGTAATTTTGTTTGATGTTCTTAAAAACTTTTTTTTAAAAAAATAGAAATTATTGAAATTTAAATTGTAAAAGTAAATAATTAATTCAATATTATTCATTTTTAATTTTTTATGATACACATCACTGCACACTATGATATTCATCATTTGTTAGTAGATTTGTCGTTTTTGTTACCTCTGAATCTTCTTTCTGAACAAAATCATTATGTAGAAATAAATAGATAATTAAATTTACTAATGATTCGATTTTGACTAGTTATTTATTAACCACATTAAGCAAATTAAAAACGGCTCTTATTTTTTATAACAATGTAGTTTTATCAAAAATGCAAATTTTAGGACTAACGCAATCAAAAGTTCATTCATCATTCTTTGTGAGTGTAATAATTCTTATGTCGACATTGATTGATGTTAAAGTCTTAAATATATAGATCATTATAGTAATAAAATAAATAATCCAAAAATTAATTTTAAAGATATGTTTATAATTTTTTTAATTATTAAATAAATCAGATGATAAATCATTTTATAGGGTTGTCAACTAAGTTTTTCCAATGCATTTGTCGTTGTATCTGGAGATCTATGACCGTTAAGAAATCGAAATTTGGTATGCATATTGTATGATTAATACACATTAAAACTATCAAAAGTTTATTAATATGTATTTCAGTTTGCATAATAAAAAATGCAATAAATTAAAAATTGTTTATTTAGAGTAATACGATATTACAATATTTTTGCCATCTTTCAAACTAAACTATGAATTTCAACAGAGAAGACGTGAGAAAGCTGATTTTCTATTGTTGGAAGCGTAAATTATCAGCTGTAGACATTGGAAAAGAGATAAACAACACACTAGGTGAAGGAACAATTACGTCACCTACATGTTCCACCTGGGTAAAGAAATTCGAGAACAGTAACTTTGAGGTAAATGAAAAAGTTCGCAGTGGGCGACCTTCTTATGATGTGGCTGCAGATATAGAACGAATTCTAGAGGAAAACAAATTTGCCACAACGAGATTCATTGGCTAAGAAATTGGAGTTAGCCACGAAACAGTGCGTCAGAATCTCATGAAAATGAACAAACGTTACCTCGCCAACGTGTGGGTTCCACATGTTTTAACAGAAGCTGCTAAGGAAAAGAGAATGTCTGTGCGTGAAAAATTGCTTTCTATGTACCGCAGCAACAATTTCCTGCACCATATAGTAACTGTGGATGAGATGTGGGTATTCTGGGAGAATACATCCTCATACACTCATAAATCTTGGCGTGGAAGTGGCGATGAACCTGCTACAGAATCCAAAGGGAAGTTAACTACGAGAAAGCATCTGGCTACTGTCTTCTCGGATTCGAAAGGTGTGATTTTGATGGATGTGTTAGAAAATGAAAAAAACATGACGGGAACATACTACTGCAGTTTGCTGGAAAAGCTGAAGGCAGCTATCCTGGTAAAACGACGACGAAAAACCTCGGACGGTTTTCTGTACCTTCTTCAGGACAACGTATGTCCACATACGGCACATCTCACCCAGGCCAAGATTGCCGAAATGCATCTAAACATCCTGCCACATCCCCCCTGGATCTGGCTCCTTCAGACTACTATCTATTTTCACCAATGAAAGGCGCTTTGAAAGGTCAGAACTGTGCATCTTCTGAGGAGGTTCAGGAGAAACTTCAGGACTGGTTGAACACCAAGGCCGGATCCTTCTTCGAGAATGGTATCAATAAGTTACCAGGACGTTGTCAACGTTGCATTTACAATAATGGCTGCTATTTTGAACACTTGGCTGATGATGATGAATGATTGCACATTATATTTGATAGTTTTTGTTATTTTCGGAAAAAACTTAGTTGACAACCCTGTATCCTAGATTGTAAGGAATATTTTAAATTTGGTATGTTGAATTTTGTATGTTGAGTTTAGTATTTGAAAATGTGTTTCTCCTACTCAGATGGAAAATTTATATTTTGGATGTTCACAAGGAATAATCATTAGAGCATAATTTGCATTTTAAATTACAGCATAATGTCGTGTTCCCACTCAAAAGAGCATTTTTGTTGACTCTGAGCCCCCATCCGTTTTTCCCGAGTTGAACGGCAACTCTATCATAAGATTTACTCAACTTTACCCTCTTCGGACACAGACGCGTCTCCTCCGCTCACATCAACAAGTTGTGTGTACATTGGAGCGCCTACGGGTGCCTACTTTTCTTCACTTTTCTTCACCAGTACCGAGCATGACCCGACTGGTAGCTCAGCTTCTAAGGGGATGATATTAATTCATGCTATCGTCATGGATTGTATTCGCGAGTTACCATTTTAGACTATGTGGAGTGAAGAGAGCCCCAAAGAAACAAGCGCCGATCTGACCACGTGTCCCTATGCATTCTGTGGTCGGCCTGCGCCGTCTCCAAAAGGTTCTTCGTCCTAAGCAGATACTCGATTATGATTCATTATTAAAACTCATTTCATATTTGTACTTGGCTAGCTCGACTACATGTGATAAAACTTTACTCTACTTGATTTTATTTATCTTTGTTATATTTTATATTCAACCATACTTATTTGTATTTTATGAATTCACAAATCATGATGCATTAGCTAGTCTTCGTATTACTTCAATTTTAATTTTACGACTTTGGAGTTATTTGATTTTACTCTCTATTTATGGTCTCTTAAACAACCTCCGTTCATCTTTGCATCTCGTAGATTCTCGTAAAATGTAGAAATGCATGCTAAGTAAGGAACAATCTTTATCTTATCAATAATCCCATAACGATAATTTCATATATCGATTATAGACTGATTTCAACTCCGATTTAATTTTCAATAATTCAAATGACAATCAACAGAAGATATCATTAAATCCTGACACTCCACGACTTTTGAGTACTCTGACAAAACTAAGTAAAAGAGATTGCTGGGAACTTATTCGGAATCACTTGAGTGAATTAGTCCAAATAGCGAGTCGACGATCGCATCTCAATCTTTAAGCAGGGGCCAAACTTAAATACCAATAGCAGGATTCCATTAAACAACTAATCTTAGTCAGACAATCAAGTTAATTGCCTCACCCCATTGGAGACATTATTTACAAAGCAAAAGGGAATTTATTAAAGGAATTTCATAAAAGAAGGTTATAAACGAAATTTAATAAGTAGAATGACAATTACTCAAGAAAGAAAGAGAAAAAAGAAAAAAAATTTCTAAAAGAGAACCAGAAATATGGTAAACTGAACTATTAAAATTCCTTTACTAGCAAATTTAATTATTGAATTCGTCTATTATCATACTCAATTGATAAATTGAATTTTTTTAAAGTTTGACCACATATATTTGACAACGTTTATTTATCTTTACGGTCGTCAATCATAGTTAACCAAAGAAGAAAAACATATCTTAAACAAATAGAATAAAATAAAATAAATAAAATAAAATAAAATACGGACGAAAGGGATAGACTCAATCATTATCTACACGCTATTTACAAAGACCAAACTGATTACATGCTAATTATTACATGCTAAACTGATTACATGCTACTTCTGGATCTGGTCCGAAACGATGTCGGAAACCAGCCTAATTAACTTTCCTCTCATTTAGGACTTTGATAATAACTGACGATACTCTCCGTTTACTTGGAAATAACTCTAATAGTTCGGTTAATCCGGCATTTACCATATTATAACACACGCCCGATTCGTGGTGATCTGTAGTTCCGACAAAGTCTACACCTTTCATCTCGATCAAATATTATTAGTGATTATAATAGTACCGTAATCAAAGACAACGCGAATGTTTATAAAATATATTGTATCATTGTGAAAATAACAAAATGAGATTAATAATTAACTGAACTCCGAAACAAGTTAATAAAAGATAAAATGTTAATCCAATCAAACTAAGAAAATCGTCTAACAATGAAAGAAACAAAACAATCGCCAAATGTTATATACCTCTAATGCTATTCCTTTGATTCGGACTGGAACCGGATTGTCTAAAAAATAAACTTCGAAAACCGTATTCTTCAAATTAAAATCTTCTTAAAAATTCGTATGCTTGAAATCGAAATTAGTGTCGACAAAAATTATGACGATTAAAATTCGTGCCTCTAAAATATTGTGCGATATAATTTTTAAAATTTATGCAATATAACGTGATGGCGAATTGTGCGCAACAACCTCGGGTATTTATACACTCCGGGTGTGCACATTTGTCCGACACACTCGTCATCCTGTCAATTCGTTAATTTTGGTTACAGGATGTTAAGTCGTTTATCGTCGACTCTAACATCCACAAAATGCACAGGATGTGACCGGTCCATTCTATTGGCATATGCGATGTTCATCGTTTGTTTTGACAGGATGGAAGGAGGTGAGGGGTTATTGCAATTTGGTAATTTACATTATTCTGACGTTAACTGATTATAATTGTTTATTCAGGATGATTAGATCTCGTCTATCTGAAAATCGCACGGATTGATTCAGCATGATTCGCGGTTTTTAATTAATTTTTCTTAATTAACTTTAACTTTATCTTTATTTTTTCAGCTTTTTCAGGGGTTCCTCAGATGCCTCCAGTAAGGCTTTTCGGCTGCTCCCGAGACTGTGGGTATTCGGTTATCGGTACCTTCGTCTGTTTTTTTTCCGGCTTCGATTAGCTTTAGGTGAGCTGTAATGGTCTTCTCGGGGTTTTTGATTTTAATCAATTCGTTTTTTCTTAGCTCACAGTCAATCTCACCAAGAATGCGTAGGGCAACGGCCTCTCAGTTTCGTCTGTCGTTCCACATGCTCCTGGGACCTATTTAACCATAACGGTTATAGTAGAGCCGGACTATGACGAACTTTTGTTTCCTTCTTTTTTGAAGGTTCCTGGCATGTGGAATGGTGTCTATATTGAGTGTCCGGAATCTCTATCGTAACAATAAGATATATAAAAAACTTTAAAAATATTAGATCGATTCAAATTTTAATATTAAAAATTTAAATAAATTAAATAACTTTTAACTATTTTTCAAATTGATTAATTAAATGTTTTTTCCTTAAATAAAATCATTTTTGAAATAAAAATAATATGTAGATAAAATTATTACTAAAATTTTAAAATTAAAATAAAACATGAAAATAATGAAAATTTGTTCAAATAATTTTTTATTAAAAAAAAGAAAAAAAATTTATCAATTTAGGACGATGTCAAATTCTGAAAGCTCGGCTGAGAGTTATTCAAAGGACAAATCCAATTTTATTGAATATAAATGTTCGAAAACCCATATTGGTGTTTTTAATATAGATATTAATTAAAATTCTTGCTTCGATCTAATTCTTCACGGTTAAAATATACTTATTACATTTTTTTTCAAATGGAATTAAATAATTGTAGCACGATTCTTTTAACGAAACGAAAAAGGCCAAAACCACAGAACGAAAACATTAAAATATGAGATACAATTAGAAATTATAAAACTAGGAAGAATATTTGTTGAGCATGCAATAAATAAGGATATGATCAAAAAAAATTCCAAAATGTTAAATGTAGCCACTATCAAAGAAAAAAAATACTAACACAATGTTATGAAAACCCAAAAAGGTTTAAAGAACTTGACAAATGAAAATATAACAATAATATATATTGTTCGGAAGACAGGAGAAATTATGCCAAAGATATAAGAAATCACCAGTATATGCAAATAAGAAACAATCATTAGCTGAGTTAAGTGAACGGGATAATGAAATGGACAGAAAAAGTTATCTTATAATTAAAAGAAGATTTGGTGTCGAAAAGGAAAAAAAGGATGCACGTTCATTGTGCTTCATTAAGAATTTAATATAAATGTTGGCGTATCTGGGTAATATTATTAAAATTTTAAACGAAGATGAAAAATTAAAAAGTTATTTATAAAAATATTCATTTATAATTTACAAATTACAATCAAATTGTTTAGAGTAACTTAAACCTTATTTAAAGAACTTGGATTTTAGGTAGAAATGGAAGTGAAATTCACTTACCTTAAAATGATTTTATGTTATATAAAAATATATAATTTAGATATGTAATTTATATCGCTTCGTACTTTGATCAAATAATATTCACTGGATGATCGTGTTTTTATCGCAATCTAAACAGTCGTTTTTATATAGAGATGTAGAATAAATTAACTTCATTAGTGTTTAATTTATTCGTTCGAAAACCAATTCTCCGAATTCTCAACCTTTTACTTCTACTTGACCACTTTCAATTAATTAAATGCTAATCGCTTTCTATTTAATCTTTCAAAATATAATTAAGGGCACTTTCCTTTTAAAATCTCATCCTTTCATAGCCTTTTTTTAAATTCGTATTTATAACTTTTTTTACTTGCTTATTCGATTCATAGAAATCTTTTTTATTTTATCTATATGATTGATATTTTAATTCAATTGTTTATATATCAGGGCCTTTTACACATATTGACTGGGGACACTTGCCCCCGCCCTAGTGACCAAAAATGCCCCCCAGTTCAAGGTAAAAGTGATAGATTGGGGTGAGGCAATTTTTTAAAATCAATTTTTTTGTGATCATAACCTGATGCTTTTGCAACAACAGAAGATTTAAACTTCGCTGTTCTAGCAAAAGACTGAACTACAAATACACACATTGGCCCCTTTGATACAGAAGAATCCATTATCCACACTTCTCACAATACAGAAAAATGAATGTAAATGGTAAATAGTAGGGACTGCTTGGAAGCATTTATGTTTGCATCTGCTGAAGGGAAGTGTAAAACACAATATGGGAAATGTAGAGTGTGTGAAAAGTTTGTGAATGTAGCTTGAAAGTTGGCTCCCAACTGCACTGTTTACTTGGCTTATGTCTACCGTGCAGATAAAACTGTAAAAGTGAAGACTGTCATAGATCACCTTGACTTAATCTTCCATAAGGCAGCTTATCTCACTCGCTGTAGACGTTTATTATGACAGTCTGATAAGTACTCCTTCGACCAACAGCTTGCCCTCAAGGTATTTAAATGAAGTATATAGGTCCAAAATTATTGAAAGTTTTCGCGTAAATCATGTTATTGTGTGACGGTTGTTTTGGGTAACCACGTCCGCAAAACTGTTGCCTTGATCGAGTTTGACGTGTTCGTTAGTGACCGGATGACGGGCACCTAAATCGTACAACCAATTACACGTTAAAAGTTGATGTTCAACCTGATTCGTCCCGTATGTAATTTTAATCTACGTAATAGTCGATTTATTCGATCCGTCTTGAAAGTCTTATGTATGTGGTATTTAATGAGGACAAGAATTTTCGATAAACGTTTATTTATAAACGATGTATTATCAAATTGATCCTCCAGATTCCACCATTAAACAGATTGGTTTTGTAATTTGAATTTGTGAGTTTTGTTATTTTTGTTAATTTGAAGTAAACAAATTCTTTATGTTAGATTTTTATGCTCCTTATTAATCTTGAATTTTATGAATTTTAATTTAATTTTGAATTTTTATTTTATTAATTGTTAATGTAGATTTAAATTTTTATTAATTTGTTAATTCAGTTCATAAATTTAAAATAATTTTTAAGTGTTTTTGAGTTAAGTGTATGTGGTTTTGTTGTTGATTGTCTTTAATTCGATTCTCCAATTTCGTATAAATTAATGGTTTTGTAATAGAAATCCGGGATTTAAATAAAAGTTATTTGATTAAAGGTTTTTTGTTATTTATGTGAGAAAATAGTTTTCCTTTCCTTTTATTTTCATAAAGTGAATGGAGGTTGGAAGGTCAGATAACTTTACGGCTGCAAGATCAGTAGAAAGGCATCCACACCGTTTGGAAGATTACTTTTTTTGAGAAATTTGTAACCGTCAATCGGTTGAAGGGTAACGACAAGTGCTCATAAGTACTTGCTTTGACAGTTGATGATCTGGCAGCAGAAGAGGATGTAACTCTCCTTTAAAATGTCCTGAATATTTGTCATAAATGAAAAAGAATGAATTAACGTAATCTAACCTCCATTCAGTTCAGTGTTTTTTTGTTTATCTTTTTTATTATCCGTCATCATCATCTTTTCGTTCTAGAAAAAATAGTTAGAACAGTGCAAAGCAAATAAGACATATTCTAAGATCTTGAAGAATAGAAGCAAACGTACGAAACAGTAAATGCTAAACAAACTGAGGCATTATATGAGTTGGTAGAGTACATAAAAAGCTTAATGTCATTAACGGTTTACTGACCTATCATAGAGAAGTGTTTGGAGACTCAGAGAAGGGTAAAATCTCTCCGAATAGGGATCACATATGTAAGAATTCAGAAAAACCTAGATAATTATCGACGAAAAATTGTGGATCGAGTTTCTCACGAACATTCTGAGATCATTATTTAAGTAGCTGGTGAGAAAAAAAGGAAACTGACTGAGATCACGAACTTCAGACCATATACTTCGAGTTTCTCTCTTAATGAGGCAATCACAAAAGAGGATATGGAGCAGTCCTTCACCCACATTACAAGTCGAGCTTGAAAACGTCGGAAACAAAGGGAGCAAAGAGCCCAAATGTATCAACAGGCTAAGACTCAGTTGATGAAAATCAAACTCATTAAGGAATCGGTCGTGGAGCGACACTTGAAATCCCCCAAACACTGAAAAGGAATATACGATATTATGACTATGCGAATATGACCGTTTTGCTCTGCCAGAATCCAGAAACAGCGTCGACGAAATATTAATGAGGCAATGACGATCGACCCTTGCTTCAAAATCGCAGGCATTAACGGAGATGAAAGATCGTCTCATGTATAGGTTTATCACCTCTGGTCGAAGAGAAGAGTTTACTATCCTGTCTGATTCCAATGAGTGCAGATGGCGGATAAACTTTTTGTTTTTTTCGTGTTTCTTAATCAATAAAAGCTGTTTTGTTTATTTTTTATGACTATGACTGTAACCGAAAGTTTTAAAATCATATAAAAAATATAAAATTTATAGATTTTAAAATGAATTAGACACAATAGTATGTAAATATAAATAATTAAAAAATCTATATGGAATAGGAATTCATTTATTCAAAGATAGCCAGAGAATAGAAACTTAAAAACATATTATATGAGTTAAACTCCAACTTTTGACGATATTCATTGTCTTGTTTATAAAAAAACTATTTCTTTGAGGAACTCGAAAGGTATCGGATTTTGTTCGTTGATAAAGTTGTAGGACCAGATGTATTTAATTTGGGACGATATGAACCGACCCATAACACAAGGTTGATGAATTCTCCTGATGGGGTTCATATCAAAATAATATATTGGTATTGAATTATAACCAAAATAAACTGAAATTGATTATAATTTAATAGGATTAGTATAAAACCAACATTTGTAATAATGTTTCTGATTGCATGATTGAATTTACGTATGAACATTTTTCTCAAGAGATTTTGGAACTAATTTGCCAATAAATGGGAAACTTAGAACAGTGTAATAGTATAATAAAACAAGAAAACAGAAAGA
Organism: Girardia tigrina; assembly: GCA_001938485.1. Classification (NCBI taxonomy): domain Eukaryota; kingdom Metazoa; phylum Platyhelminthes; order Tricladida; family Dugesiidae; genus Girardia; species Girardia tigrina. The sequence continues at coordinate 4,151 of MQRK01233806.1, read as the reverse complement.
AATTAAATGGTATAACGGAAATATTGAAGATATCAAAGTCCAAGATTAACCCCTTAATGTTTTTGAGGTACTAGAAGTAAATATTTCTGAAAAATTATATTTTGATTTTGATTTCCCAATACAATGAATTCATACAAAACTTGACTTTTGCGCCACACCAAAATAATATAGAAATAGCTTGGTATAAACATGCACAAGAAATGCAAATGATAAGTCTAAATTATTATTGATGATGATATTTGTAGCAGTTTGTTGGCTATTGAGACAGAGATAAACACCACAATCACTGCACATGACATAAGATCTGCAGTCACTTTTCTCTCCAATACAATTATGACATCAGCGTCTATTGGGCTTAACAGTAGGTAGGTGTTTAGGGACAACATCTAATAACACATTCAATCTTTTAACTGTGAGGTCAACTAAAAAACCTCTTTCTCTACTTGAAATGGCATAAATTATTAACAACGCAAGTCACTTTGAAAATTGAATCATGGCAAGTGATCTAACTTCAACTTTTGTCGACAACATGTAAGTTTCCTATAACAATATCCATCATGTCAAAAAAATCTCAAATAGAATTTTTTTGGTGATCGTCTGTCAAATTCATATGAAACTTTTCTTTGATCGACCAGATCAACATCTTTCATAACATTATCGTAAGTAACTACTGTTGGGAGCGTTCATAAAATATAAAATTTTTGAATCTTATCAAATTATGAAATAAACAATTACATTCCGTAATATATTGTTATAAATATGTTAAAATAAGATTTTCAGAAATTTAATGTAAAAAATTAATTTAAGTAAAAAATAAAATAAATTTTACGATAGGGTTATTAAAAGATTTATACAAAGATTTATTATAAAGTAAAAAAGTTAATTTCAATTTTGATGAAAATGTTTAATTGAAATAAAATAAAAAGTAATTTAAAGTTTGATATTTTATTTGCGAAATAAAAGTAAACTAAACTATTTTTGTAACTTTTAAATCAAAGTAAATTAAAAATGTAATTATAATTTTCTTTGGGAAATGGTAATTGGAATTAAAAAAATAATAATCATAAAACAATTAAATCGACTTAATTGAAAAATACGATTTTAATTTTATTTTGGAAAATGTAATTATAATTTTATTTTTGGAAATGGTAATTGGAATTAAAAAAATAATTGTAAAACCATTAAATCGACTTAAATGAAAAATGCGATTTTAATTTTATTTTGGAAAATGTAATTGAGAAACAGGTAAATTTCAATGTACCATAAAATTGAAAAATTAATAAAAGACGCAACAAAATCTTTGTGACAAAATTTTAATTCACTATAATTTTTTATTACAAAGAATATAGAATTTTAATTTGTAAAAAATATACTAACTATATTTTTATTTATATCAATTTTTATTTATAATGGTTGTGTAAAAAGAAAGTGCAAAAGTTCCTCAAAAGTATTTGTTTAAAAAATTCAAATTGTTATAGAAATAAATTTTTGTGTTCATGATAATGTCTTTTTATCGAGAACCCAATAACTACTATTCTTGATATAGATTTGATCCATACACATGCTGGTGTATCGAGGTGACTTAAATAAAATGTAACGCGAAATGAAAAAAATCAAAGATTTCTTTACAAATATTTATTTACTTTATTACAATGATTTACAAAATTATTTTGAATCAAACTTAAATCAACATACGTTGAATTTATAGTTTGGCTAATACGAGAAGAATATTCTCTTACTCGAATTGTTTAAAAAAAGGGATATATCAAAATATGATACTAAGAAAATATATATTTATATAATTAAGAGCTAATTCGTACTTGAATTCAATGTTCTGATTTCCAAATCTTTACTCTCTCTTTTATACTTTAGAAATAGCTGTTGTTCCTTTCAGCACTAATCCCACATAGGCAAATCGATATATTTCTTAAAATAACTTTTCCAAAATTTTTCCCTTTATGATTAATTAACTTTTTATTAATTGTTACGATCGAGAGTATTACGACAGACACCGCCCGTCAGATCCCTCCATCCACTACACCACCTCGTGAGCACGGAATTATTGTAAAATTTGGGAATAGTCCAACTCGACTATTCCCGTTACGTTTAAGTGTCCCGTGCATAAACAAAGTGACGAGGTCCGGAGGGATCTATGGAGGCGTCTTGAGGGTGATCGTAGACCCCGAAGTGGCTGGAGGATGTTGTTGGGACCTCTTGGAGAACCTTTTGAAATCCTTTAAAAAAAATTTTAATTAATTAAAAACTTTGACTTATAAAATAAATTACCCGCAATCATTTGACTCCAGTAATTACCCAGGATGTCGATTGCAAACGTTTGCAATCATTTCATCCCTGTTTTCCCCTCACATCCTGTCCCGGAATAATTGCCGTTTGTTTCGATTGCCGGCGAGCGATAATTATCAATCCGTAATTGACCGGCATCCGGCAGGGCAGCAACATCTAAAATAATAATTAATCAAAAAATTAATCGGAAACAATTAAATTACTTGCAATCAACATTACGATGACGGAAATCGTTTTTCTCCTCATCCTGCCTTTGCAAATAACATCCTGTAGGGTATAAATAGCCGGCACACAATTTGAAAAGCCCAGAAATTTGCACAAAATTTTTCTTTTTACCACTTGTACCAAATACGATAAGCGACATTTTACGACAGAATTTTACGACAACCAATATTTGACCGATTTACTTCGCCAAATTATTTCGGTTCGATTTTGAAAGCAAAAAAAATTAATTTGAGCTGCTACCTTCGTTATTATTTTGTGAACTCAGTTGATATTATTATTTCAGGCACCCGAACGAGGTAACACCTATCCTTTTATTATCTTTTATTTTATTTATTTATTTATTTATTTTTATTATTATTATTAAATGTTGATGACGATCGTTTTGTTCTACGATTCGATGAATTGCAATATATATATTTAATCCCTTCTTCTTTTAATTACTATAGTAATATTTCATTATTATTATTGATATTTCATGCAACTATGAAGAGAGTTAAAGGGACGACCCGCCGTATTGATAGTCGTTATGAGGCGGGATTATTAGACCAGGGTCGTCTGAGTTGTTGTTGAGCTTGAATACAGTTTTGAGAGATTGAGAGAGAGAAAGAAAAGCATAGAAGAGAGAGAAGTGAATTGTTATTTAATGAAAGAATATTGAGAGTCAGGGTTAAGCTATCATAGAAGCGCAGAGTTACAGTGACTGATATGGTGTTAAGTGTTGACGTGAGAGCTTGACTTATCGTTTTATTTTCTTATCTCGATTCGTGTGAGTGAGCAAGAGACAGCGTATTCGAGCTAGTGTAATTTTGTGTACAAAAAAATATTTTTTAGTGATCGTCATTTTTTACATATTTTGACTTTTAATCATTCAATCAATAATTACATTTAATTAGTTTTGTCGATTAAAATTTGTGTGTTTGTTTATTTATTGAAATAAAGGTGCCTCCCCCCAAAAAAAAGAAGAAAAAACGAGGCTTCATATTTGGAATAATACAATGGATTATAAGATCATTTACTCAAAATATAAATCAAAATACTGCTTTGAAGCCACCTTTAGAAGATAATTTCAATTATAAAACTGAAGGACAGCCATATACTAAATGTAAAATATTTAACAATTCAAAAATTGATGATTTGAAAAATGAATCTTCTAATAAATCTCTAAATGTTAATAAAAGTAAAGTGATATGTTGTAATCCTGAAGCTCCTATTATGACCAATTTAACACAGAACAACATTTTAAATAATAACAATAGTAATCAACCAAGTCATTCAAAGAAATCCAAATTCGTTCGAATTGTACGTCTTTTAGTAATCAGACTAAATTTGATCCAATCAAGCAACAAGAGACAACTATTACCACATTGAATTTTGCACCTATTGACATCCCGGCATTAGATTCTCATAAATTAAAAAAATTGCATTACCAACAAGAAGCAGAAAAAAAACGTACAAGTATCGTCTGAAGATTTGAAAAACAAAAGTACTTTTCGATTAGATGATAGTTTATCAATGAGTACTGATTCGAGCGCTGAGGAAAAGATTAAAGATGTTGAAGTTGATAGAAAGTCAAAGACGCATAAATTTAAACAAGACCTGCCAAAGTCTTGTAGCGTTTGTCT
>MQRK01233804.1:2415-12827 GCA_001938485.1 Girardia tigrina | reverse complement strand
CTGTTGCGGAACACTGATCTAACTGATGCGTTTGGCAGCATTCCAATTAATCATATATTAGAAGTTCTCAGAAGAAAAGGTCTATATTTATTCTCCTGCTCTCTCATTGCAAATCTGTACTCAAATTGTTCATCAACATATACCTGCAATGATTGTACAACTGAAGACATATCCATCAGGAGGGGGTTAGACAAGGATGTCCTCTTTCAATGCTGCTGTTCAGCGTTGGAATTGATCCAATTTTGGCTGCACTACAAGATAATGATGCTTTTGGTATCGATACCGAGGCTGGTAAGATTACTTATCTGGCATATGCAGATGATATTGCACTAGTTGCAACCAGCAACTCTTGTTTACAAGTCATGGTTTCATCTGCCTGTGACATGGTTGAATGGACTTCTATGAAATTCAACCCAGCAAAATGTGGATATTTATCAACTCCTCTTATGAATGAATCAATCCATATTAATAACACACCAATACCTATAGTCACAGATGAAGTAGGTTACCATTATCTCGGAGTAGACTTTACCAGAAAGACAAAATTCACTCCTGAACGTCTATTTCTATCAGCTATTAAGGACTTGAAAAAAATCATCCAAATCAATACTATTTCTCTGGTAGAAAATAGAAGCGTATAGAATCTTTATACACTCACGATTTACCTTCTATTTTCGAAACTATAATATACCAAACAGGGAACTTACGGATTATAGCCACCAAGAAACCACGAAATCTATCTTTAAAAGCGGCCTTGACGTGGAAATTTGTAGTTACTTGAAGAAGATTTGTGGAACGGTCCAAAATTCATCCAATGATTACATTTATGCTGACAAGAAAAAAGGTGGTTTAGGTTTAGTCTCTGCCCGAGATGAATACGCAATACAATCTATAATTCAAGCGTACAGGAACATGGTGTGCTCAGACGAAACATCGCGTCATCTCACCTTTATCAATTTATTCAACACCCGAGACAGATATCACGGTACTAAAGAAGAATGGACACTCTCTGATTGCCTAAACTGGATCAACACAGGTGTCAAAGAGAATGGATTTAAATCATGGTGGACCAAGATTCGGAATTCAATCAAATATCTGAAAGGTATTGGGTTACAAATTCAGTTTGTCACCAACGAGCTAGGTATTTGTTTAAAAATTCACGTATCCAATGATTCCATGATATTAAGTGAACATTCAATTGACAATATAACTTTCCACTTGCACAGAATCTATAACAAAATAAATTTGACAAATGGAGCAAACAAAGGATGGCTGGAATGTCAGTGATCTCATTAGCAGAACACAACTTCAGCTCCAACGTATTATACAATGAGTCACTATCCATCGAGGGAATGGTGCTTTTTACACAGCGCATGGACTAATAGTTTACCAATAAATTATAAGCCGAAAAAGCCAAGACAATAATCAATGTGCAGGGCATGTGGTCAAGATATAGAAATACAGATCCATGTTCCGTTGGTGTAACCCCAACAGCACTCTGATACAGGCGAGACATAATGCAATCACAGAAATCGTCACAGATGCTTTACTTGCAGAGAAACCAATTGTAAAAATCATCATGAATCGAGAATGTGATTGATCTGTGTCGGGAAGCCGGTTGATTTACAAGTTTATAACCATGAAATCAAAGAACTCTGGCTTGTAGATATAAAAACCCCTTATGACACTATCAAAGCACTTAAAGATGCCAGAGATAACAACAAAAAGAAATATAAAAGTCTGCTAACTGAAGTAAAGGAGGCTCATAAAGGATGGACTGTAATATTAAGAACAATTGTTGTCGGCTGTTTAGGATCTTGGCCCGCCGATAATGATAACCTACTTAAAAAAATTACATATTTCTGGTACAACTATAAAGAATTTAACCAAAATGTGCATTGTGTCGAATAGCAAATATTCCAACTAGACATGGCATAAACACAGTACCGGTCAAAATAACCCACTGATGTCAAATGCGGTGACGACAAATCTTACTGACACAGTTACGGCATATGCACCAGCAGCCGGTTGATGACAATAATATCCAACACAAGTCAACGATGTTCTATACAGTGACCATAGCTTTGAGTATTCAATGTATATCCCAGGATATCTTTGCATATTTCAACTTGAAATTTTCTCACAATTTTCTCCAAACTTTGCACATCTACTCATTTTCTATAACAAAAAATGATAATGTGAAAATTTGATTGAACTAGTAAATCAAAAATTTTTTTGCAAAAAACGGGAAATCCACAAAACTGTATTAAATAAAAAAATGCTTTATAAACAAATTTATTATGTTATTAATAACTATTTAATTGCAACATGGAGTCGTAAAATTTTTTGTATGAAATTTACCTTTCTACAAAAGACTTTTTATAGTTACTAATAACATAATAAATTAATTGAATATGTAATAGTATTTTTCCCTTTTACAAAAACAAGGAAAAATTCTCTGGACCGAGTAGAGTTCTGTTTGGATAAAGAATGGATTGAAAATTTTTTTTGATTTAATAGTTTAAAAAGATATTAAACTTCATTTTAATTGTTAATTTTAAAAATGAAAACTAATCAAATTATTATCATTTTGTTATTATTATTTTAATTAAGTTCGAATAGTCAATCCCTGTAAATACAAAAAATAAAAATTTCTATTTGGGTGGGAGAATCATCATTCTAAGTTCAATCCAGGATATTTTTTAAGAAATTTTGACTGGGGGCATAAGTAATCTGGAATGATCATGTGCCGAAACACGGTAACCTTTTTGTTTCGGATGAAAATAGTTATTTTTCCTTGTATTTCTTATAATGGCTTTTCCTATTCCAAACATTTTGTTTATTAAGTGTTCTCAGATTTAAAAAAAGAAAACCACAAGTGATCCGACCCATAAAATTTCACCAACAGTCCAACAAGAGTTATATAACACAACACTTCAACACATGTTACTTTTTAAAAAAAGAATTAATGACAAAGTCTCTCTCTGAATAAATGTCCGAGGTTGGGTTTATTTCTCGTTTTTCTATCACTCACAATAACTCTGTCACAGCACTTAAAGAATCAAACAGACGGGTCCCCTTGTCAGTCATTCCGAGAGTTGTCTGTCTCAGCTGAGCTGCTCGGGCGATGGACTAAAACGTTCAAGTTGTATAAAAAACAAGTCTCTCTGGAAGCATGCTGTGAGGAGTGAGTCTTACCTAAGACGATATTCCTTTCAAAAGTACGCCGCTGTAGCGCTGAAAGAAAGTTTTCAACTTCAATTAGGGTAAAAAATTATTGGCCATTGCTCAGTGAAGTCATCTGCAAAGCACTGAATTTCTTCTGGAAATAAACGTCGTGTTATTTTACACTCACCTTAATAAATGCTTAAAGTTTTGCTGTTTAAAAAAGAATTACCATGTCTTGGACTACTTGTTCTTGATCCAAACTGCTCTCCTGGATAATTCTGTGCTGATTGTACAATTTAGAGGCGCACCGCATCCTGATTTCTTGTAGTTTGCAATTTCGTGTCAAAAGCTCTTAAAATGCAGTATTTGTTTCCTATGGACTGTAGTTTCTCTTCCTCACAGTAGGATACTGGACCCTGGATAAAAGGTCCAATTTAAGAAGTGTCAAATCTCTATTACTTATTACATCTGCTAGAATTATGTTGTCACGCTGTAGCTGCTTTTGTAAATCACGAAATATTTTCAAAGTATCAACTATGAGACCGGTAAGCCAAACTTACTGCGAAATATCCCTTGAAATATCCCCTTGTTGTTGCTCTCTCTGTTTTCAATTCGCTATCCACTTCTAAAAACTTCTGAATTTTCTTGCAGCCGTAAAGATTATAAAGAATGTCTAAAAAATGTTGAGTATGTGCTCCGCAAATCGAACTTCCAATAAGCAGGGAAATTTTTCACCGTCGCTTGAAATTTTTGCAGGAGTTTCATTGTCTTTTTAGACGTCCTAAAGAAGATAGCTAGAGACTTTGCATTTGTAATCCAGATACGCAGCTCCAAAACCCCTCCTTCAATGCTTTTTAAAGCTAGATCACTTCTGTTAACAACACACTAGAAGTTCAATAGATCACGATGTAACCAGTTATTCAGAAACCAGTTGTTCCAGAAACCCTTGTTGATCAAGTATTAACGCTTTCACCATCTGTTGTAACACAAATCAGTTTGAAAGTTGGTACTACCTCAGTCTTAATGGAACGCTGAGGGGCTTACGGTAGTAAAGGGCTCCAATCTATTGAGATTCGTTGAAGGCTTTAAAAACATTCTTTACTTCACTCTCTCTTGTTACTATTTTCGCAGAGACGAACTTGTAATCCATCATTTATAAAGAATTCATTCCTTTCTCGCGAAGACTATTAATAATTTTGCATCTAGGTACTTGAGCTAGAGAAGTTGATGGAAATAGTACCTATCAGACTGTCATCCTAAACGTCCACGGCGAATGAGCTAAGAAACTCCAAAACTTCCACAAGATACTTTTGCAAACATTTTAGCCAAGAGTGATATGAGGACTGGATTTTCCTCTGCAATTCTAAATCTTCATGTCACATTGCTTCCTGATGGGAGATTACGTTAAAGGACCTTCACTTTTACAATTGTATCTGCACGGCTGCCATGAGCCAAGTAAAGAGTGTCATGACGAGAAAACTTGTAAGTTACACTCACAAACGTTTCATACATTCTACATTTCACATATTGTCTTTTACGCTTCTCTTCAACAGATGCAAACATACATGCTTCCAAGCAGTTTCAACTATTTTCTACTAATCATTTAAAATTCACTTTTCTGTACTTGTACCATTCCATAGTATTGTGAGAAGCGGATAATGTATTTTTCTGTTGCAAAGAAGCCAAGAAGTGTTTTTTGTGATTGAAATAGTTTTTTTAATGAAATCACTATATACCTCAGCCAAAAAGTCATTGGACACATGATTGTTTAATCACCTTTTTAAATAAATGAGTATCAAATATTGAACAATTGCACGATTTGTTTAAAAATAAAATTTTCTATATTTCCTTTTGCTTCATTAACAGCTTTTATACGTTTCTCCAAAGTAGCTATAAGATAAATAAGTTTCACTTTAAATGCTGGTCCATATGCTCAATAATCATTCAATCAACTCGTCCTTAGTTTTTGACCAATTTACTTTTAGTTTTGACTTTGCGAATTTCGGCGACAAACGAATAATAATCATGACTTTATAGATTTCAAAAAAAGCTTTTGACATGGTGTGGCACGAAGCACTATGGCACACTATGAATAAACACAACATAGGAAAACATATCACGAAAATTATTAATAGCCTTTACGAAGACGCAAAGACAAAAGTGTTGATAAGTGAGCCATTTAGCGACTGGTTTAAATCATCAGTAGGAGTAAGACAAGGTTGTATTATTTCACCAATACTGTTCAATCTTTTTCTTGAGAGAATTGTTATGGAAGCAATAGCAGATCTAGAAGATGTTGGAATAAGCTGCGGAGGAACAAGAATAACTAACCTACGCTTTGCTGACGACATAGACCTGATCGGCCAAGATGAGGCAGAGATTCAGGAACTCACGAACAGATTGCACAAAGCGTCAAACAAATTTGAAATGGAAATCAACAGACAAAAAAGCAAAGTAATGGTTTCAGGAAACCATGACAACGAGGTTAAACTGGAGATTTTCATTGAAGAAGAGAAGCTGGAGCAAGTTAAGAGTTTCAAATATTTAGGCTCTACTATCACATAGAAAGGGGGAAGCGAAGAATAAATCAAAAACCGGATTTTAACCTCAAAGAAATCCATCTCAGGAGCAAATTAAAGATCATTAAGGCTATTGTCTGGGCAACACAACTCTATGGATGCGAGAGTTGGACAATAAATCAGAAGAATATGGCTAGACTTAAGGCGTTTGAAATGAAGTGCTACAGGAGAATGCTGAAGATCACGTGGAAATAAAAGAAGACAAATGACTTTGTTTGGAGGAAAGTGACAGAAATACTAGGTGAAAGACCGGAATCAATAGAAGAGATCATCAAGAGAAGGAAGCTGAAATTCTACGGTCATCAAATAAGAAAACAAGCACTGGCAAAGGTTATGATTGAGGGAAGAGTGGAAGGAGAAAGACTAAGAGGAAGACCAAAGAGGCAATGGATAGACGATTTAAAAGAATGGACTGGACTGAGTATGGAATGTCTGAGAAAAAAAACTACAAATAGAAAGATGTGGCTAAGGCTTGTTTATAATTGGGTGCACTCACGGCCCAACAGCTAAAGTCAAAAGAGAGAAGAGAGAGAATTTCGGCCCTAAATTTTCAATGATATTAAAATCCTGACTTGATGAAGGCCAATCTAGTACAGAGATGTTATTATTTTTTGAACCAACACTCGCTTGTTTTGACAGTGTGACAAATGATATATACATCATATATTATGCTCGATACATGTCATAACAATAATATAAATAAAAAAAACGAAAAAAAAGATTCCTAATTTTTTCGAAAAGCTATTAAATTATTTTTTTTGTTTTTAGTTAAAAAAATGAAAAATTATTTTGTTTCATTACAAAACAAATTAACTTTGATTTTTTTTGGAATATATTAAAGCAACAAACAAAGCATTTTTAATTTTTGAACGAAAAATAAAATGTTCTCAGATTATTTTTTGTTTTGTCAATAAATTTGAATATGCAAAAATTAGTGGAAAATTATTTTGCATTTTATATTTTTAATTTCTAAAAAGTTGTTTTGAAAATCTGACAAAACATTCCTAATTAAATCACAAACTTTTATCAAACAAATAAGGGAAAATCAATTGAACATTTTGCTTATGTTAAATAAATTTCCATAAATTTTCTTTTATAAAAAGACAATTGTTTCTTCTAATTAAAATATATTTATCAAGAGAAAACTAATAAACTTTAAATTTTTATTGAAATACAAGAAATATAAATAATACATCAGATTAAAATCCAAGTACAGTTAATATGTTTCCATGAAGAAGTCAATCACAGCTGAAATCTTTATTTGCAATTTTTGGAATTTGAAATGTTGGTGAAGATTTATATGACCTATTTGCTTCAATTCCATCATTATGTTTTCTCAAAGAACAAGAATTCGTCCCAAATGTCACAATGTAAGCAGACGTTCCTTGAATGTAACCATTTTCAGGTAGCACTCGACAACACAGAACCGAATTGATCCCATCATGATATTTACGAGAATAATTATAATATATAAAAGGATTTATGCAATTATTCGATGCTCCTAATACTTGCCACACTGGAAGCAAATATGTGAGTACTAAAGTCCGAACACTCATATTCCATGATTCTTTACTCAAATAATAATAAAGAAGAAGAGTTATATAAAGGGGCAACCAGGAAATCGCAAAAAATATGACAACAGTTAAAAGCATTTTCACTAATTTGATGGACTTTTTTCTGTCTATTCCGCCACATGTGTTGAGAAAGTTACATTTGTTTTCATTTCCACTAGTACTTACTCGATGCCAAACCTTTAATCCTATTGCTGAGTAAAATATTGATATAAGAGTTAGTGGAATGACGTAAAGAACGATAAAAATAACTCCAAGAAAATATTCTTTGCCTTCACCTTCATTTGGCCACTTCATTGAACAAACCTGACGATGTAGTTGAATACTTCCATTTAAATTGATTATTTGAATACGTATTTCGTAATAGAGCGCCCACGGTAAGAGTAATATAGCGGAGAATATCCAAATACAGACCACAATTATATAAGTTGTCTTTTTGTTCATAACTCGTTTCATTGGATAACAAATTGCAATATATCTATAATATATTTTATTATTATATCTTATTTTTACAAAAAAACATTAATTATAATGTTTAGAAAGCAGTTTATTTAAAAATGCATTAGGCCAATTAAAATTCACTGATAAATTTAAAAAATAATGGCCATTGTTTTATAAAAATTAAAAGACTCCATTTTAAAACATTTTTTTATTAACACAATATATTTCGACGAAATATCCGTCATCATCAGTCAATTCTGATTCTAGCTTTTAAGCTTATATATGTTAAAATGATGAATTCACAATCAATTATGCAATTACTGTTATATGAAAAAACTTTCAACAAAGTTGATGAGTCACTTAATTGGACATTAATTACTGCATTAACTGCTTTAATTACTAATGCCTCACTCGAGACTCTTTCCAATAATTTTTAAAATTTATACCTAAATCTTTAAAATTATTTATTTTGACAAAAGATTTAAAATGTTTTTTATGTTCAGCAATATTACTACTACCACTTAGATTTCCATGCTGACGAACCCGTTTACAGAGATGACGGACTGTCTCTCCAATGTATGTGGCATGGTACCCATTACACTCAAATATATATACAAGATCAGAGCATAAACTCAAAGGAGTTTTTGATTTATTACTTAACATATTCTGGATTTTGGGTTAGAATTAAAACTTAAAAAACGACTTCTTGGTTCGGGTTTGGTTTATATGGATTGCCGTTCATTTTTGGCGGTGTGCACAGATATGACAGTGGATAGCGAACCAATCAATTTGATTTAATTAAAGAATAAAGTTTTCGGAGCCTTTTCCAAAGTTGATTTCATGTATGAAAACTATTTTAAATGGAAAAATGAGTCTAAAAAAACAACAGTGAATAATATGAATAATAAAATCTTAAAAACATGAGCCCATGTTAACCACCATCAACATTATAATGGATGATCCGTCCGATCCCCGAGTTGCCCCGAGAACCGGACGGTGGTAACAGTTGTGCGAATAGAAAGCGAAACAACCGGATTCTTGTGATAGATTAAGTTAATAAAAATCTGTTATAATTATAGGGAGCTGTCTCGATGATCTGCATGTACTTAGGATCATTGTCTGCGGGATACTTATTCAACAGATGTGATGTAATAAGTGATGTAATTATAGCAATTCGTATTCGGGTTCCCGACATAATCCTAATCTTGTCTGAAATTTATTCCTCGTCTGATGACTCAAAATTGACTGGAACGTATATGGGATCACTTAATCTATTCTTATCTTTCGGTTCAGAATTGTCAATCTAGAATGTGGAAACCAGGACCGGTGCAGAGGACGCCTTCGGGCCGATGCATGCGGTGAATTTATTTATGTAAAAACCGGGCACTTTTGCTCAACAAAAAAGAAGAATAATATTTAGGAGGACATGCCAGTTTTCACCAGTGAGAACTGACAAAAAATCCCAAGAGGAATAACGCAAAAATTGATCTTTTAAGATATGTTGTTAGAAATGGTTTATTATAATTTTGTCACAAATATATAATTTGTCAGTTCTGACGATAAGACACAAATTACATTAACCAAAATCAAAATAAATGCATCATATATTAAACGTTTATTTACGGAAATTATCATCAGATAAAATATCACTTAAGTTCGTTCATTACAAAATGGAAACCGGTTATTTACATAACATATTTAAACAAGAATCATGTTACAAAAAATCGTTCTCAATCAACAAAAACTGAATTTTTTTAAAAAATTGATTTTTTTATTTGATTTAAATTTAGTCATATTTAATATTTTTTTATTTCTTTTCAATTTTTATTTAACTTTATTAATTTATTTTTATTTTTTGTATATCTTATTTATATACAATTATATCTAATTTATATTACAATCAACAAATAAATAACAGCAAACAAAGACGATAAATTATTAAGATTATCATTCAAATTGAGTTTCTTTCTTTTTAAGATGAGAGAGAGTGAGATAGATAATCAATGGGAATAAATAATAATAATAAGTATAGTGGATATTCGTCACTATAATTAAATAATAATAGAACAAAATTGAAGGTGAGATTTAATTGCATAGAAAAAAATAACAAAATTAACGCAATCAATTGTTAAATTCTAGATAATACACAAAAAAGTATAACCTCGTCAAAATAATAAAAAAAACTGTCCCAAATACAATTACCAAACTCCAATAGCAATTTTGATTATTTATTAAATTTATCGATTTTTTTTCATTTTGAATATTTATATTTATTCTATAAATAATAACAATGGTTGAATATCGTTTTTTAGAACTGCTACTTCGATCTGTCTAAAAATTTCTTCATTCGTCATTTCAATATTGCCACCAGAATTTCTTATTTCATGAATGACCTCCAATTTACTGTTATTTAACACAACACATTTTAATGTTGTACAATGATAATCCTGTTCAACTCCAACAAAGGTTTGTACAATTGTCCATAACACACCATTCACACCAATATCACCACAAATAAAAACCATAAACTAAGCACAGACCTGTCACACAAAATACAAAGCACCCAAAAACCGCATATGGCCGAGCATACTCAAACGAAAAACGATCACACCACAATATATTAACTTTAGTTGATATATTACAATAAGAATAT
>MQRK01233799.1:2722-13421 GCA_001938485.1 Girardia tigrina | reverse complement strand
TCGAACTTCGCGATCGAATGCGTTAAGAAAATCGGCACAGAATTTGAAAAGACCTTTCAGGACACAGAGAGTCGTGCGACTTTTCGCGTTTCCCAACCAACTTGCTATAATGTCTTCAGAGAGTTTTTCGATGCGATCTTTGATAAACCCGTGTGGAATAAGAACGTTGAACAGAACATCTTCGAAGAGAGAATCGATACAAAAGGCTGTTAAATCATATCCTTTCCACTCGTCTTCGATTTTAATACAATCGGTGTTGATGTGAGAGTGGTCGTAGCATGGGTGTGGGGTCCCAGAGTTGTGGAATCATTGATCTTGGGACAGGGGGGAAGGAAACGCAACTCAGTCTTACCAGGACCCCAATCTGACCTGCGACAGTCGTCTCCCTCGCTGCTCATTTCGCTCGTCTCATTCGCCATGTCTTTTGTCGATATTCTCTTGGTGATTTCCTGCGGCCGCACCGGAAGCAACGACGCGCAGTTGTACACGCCTAGTAATCCAACATTCACCGGGTTTTCAGCCGTGAGAATCTTATCCAAATTCTTTTCGTCACTCTCACTCCATTGGCACTTTTCATCACAATTTATTGTTGTGTCTAACTCTGATCGGATTCAAATTATCGCAGATACGTCGCAAATCAATTCGGAAATTGATATCGGGGTTCGCTTTCGCTTTGACAAAAAAGCAAATAATTGGAATCGGAAACTTGTTTTTGAAGGACATATCCAAGTCTCTTTTCCTAGCACTCTTTAATGCGAGAATTTCATTGTTTCTCTGGTCAGCTAGCTCTTCTGGTGTCATTATATCGAATAGAAATTTTCAATCTTCACAGTCAAAATTTGAACGACAGTTTCGATTTTCAAATTTTGAATTATCAATTTCCAATCACAATAACGAAACCCCAATTCGAAAATTATTTTCTTTTTATTTTGTTTTCTTTTTCGATTCAAATTTCGAAATTATCGAACACAAAATCGTTCACAAAATATTTATTTTTACGACACGGTTTTTTTAATAATGGCGACTTATTTTCACATACTAACATAAAACAAAAACGCACCAATAATTTTTACAAAATTTTTATTCATTTAAACAATTTACAAAAAATGACGTACACAAACATTCAGATAATTCTTTTCAAAAACAAAACCTTTCATTTTTAGAACCACTTTTTACGTCGTGGTGTTTTATTTTTTGAATAATTTCAAATGCCATTTTGGAAACATCGTTTCAAAAACAACACACATTCTCGCCAACAATCGCAATTCTTTATCGGAAAATTCTCCAACAATAGACTTTTCAACTCAATACAATCGAAAAGAAAAATATAATTGCAAATCTTTAAAATCGGCAGAATCACTCTTTCATCATTAGTCGATATTAATTCGAGAAAATATTTAATCACATTTCCAGTCGACACAAATTCACTATCCAACACGTAAAGAAAACAACAAATTATATCCAATTTACAATTGAAATTCGATTCGCAGAGATTTTGCCTTTAATATATCAATTAATTTAAGCATTGTGAAAGGCCGACTATTTTGTCAAATTGAGCATCACCGATTGATTGATTGTTTTAGCGGAATCTGTGTTGTTGTGATTGTTGCGCATCGAGTTCTGTTGATCGGGAAATAAGATTTACTTTGATTTAATCAAGAATGAGTAGAGAAAATTCACGCTTTTCTCAATATGAAAAGCCATTTATTATTCAAGGCCATTTAATCAATTAAATGATCGATTTACACAAAGGAATTTGTTTGGTGGATTTTATTCTTTTCTTTCTGCGAAATTTATTCACCCCATTTATGATGAAATCGATCAGCCTCACTACATGATTATTTTTATCGAACAATTGAGTTTCGTTTCCGTAAATAAAATCGATTTTCGAAATTGTATAAATGTTGCGTAATTTTTAAATCAAACAATCGTATTGTCGAGAATCTTTCAAATCAGCCATTTTAATTAATTCTTTGAATCTCGACAGTAAACCCAGCAACAAAATATGGAATCTCGAGAAAGGATCGTTATTTTGAAGATTTCGCATTAATTTACGGAATTCGGAAGAATTGATTGGCACATACAACTGAAATTCGTCGTTGCACACGAAATCTTTAATGTCTCGCGGTTTAAATTGGAATATCGGTTTGGTTATTTCGAGAATTTTTTCTTCTTTCTTTTCTGGTGAGTTCTGTCGTTTTATTAAAGAAATTATTTTTCAGAAGAATTTCAATATAAAATCTTTTATTTTTCTTTGAACATTCACAGTCGCTTTGAACCATCAAAAGATATTTTCGAAACATAATCTCATACAACTCAAATATATTATTTAATTTCCCGCCAATTTAGAACACAAAATTTTGCCCAAACTTTATTTTATTTCAACAAATTTCTAATTTCTGATCACGCACACAAAAAAATTATCTCAACAATTTTTTAAAATTTCCGTCAAAAAAATTTCACCTTCAAAATATTTCATTTTAAACAAAATTTCCGCTCAAAAAATTAACAACATTAAAAAAACTGCCACACAATAAACAAAAATTCAAATGAACGAATTTTTTAATTTGCCATTTTGGCAAGATCTTTTTTTTGTTTTATTTGATTTACAGACATTTTCCACAAACAAAATTTTACAAAGAAATACAAATAATTCTTTTTTTTAAAAATGATAAAATATTGTTCAAATTGCATTGATCAAATGAAAATGAAATTCTGAATTCACTTGAACAATTTCAGAAAGACTTCGATGATCCTCTCTAATTGACTTATCGAGACAGGACACTATCAAATGACTTAAGAATTTTTCTTTTGCATTGTACACAATGTTCTCTGTTAAAAGTCTGTTAATAGGTTGATTGACGAGTTCTTAATTACACGTACAAAGAGATTGAATATTTGAATCTTCATTTTCATTATTATCTATGTCGTCCTCGACTGGTTTCCTGATACAATTTTCAAAAACTCGGCTCTGATTGCATGCGAAATTTTTAGAGGAATTTTTAAAATGGAAGCAAGGGGCTGGAATCGGAGTAGACTCATAATCGTGATTTTTCTTCAATTTTGTTTCACGAATTTTTATTTTTAGGGTTTACTTCGATATGAGCCCCCATGTGAATCGAACAGAGAATGTAAATGCCATTAAATTTCATCTCAAAATAAGCTCAATTCTGGATCGAAAAAGTCCTTTAAAATAAAAATCTTATTAAACTAATTGAAAACTAAATCAATATTATAAACATAAATTTGATTATAAAATATATTTGTATCAAAATCAAACTTATGCACACATCTAATAGCATTGGTATCATTTTAAACTATTGAATTAATACTCACACAAAAACCTGACTCTTCAATTATAGACAAGTCAAAGTTGCAATTGCAGCAACAGGACGATGTGGAAATACTCCAGGCACATGAGGATATGCAGAAGCTAGAGACGGACATTGTTACGATCAATGAAATGTTTACCTCAATAGCTGGATTTGTCCATGAGCAGGGTGATCTGACCGATAGAATTGAGGCAAATGTGGAGGTGGCCTACTCTCAGATCGACTCCGGTAACAATCAGTTGAATAAGGCAGTCACTCATAAACGATCGGCGAGGAAGAAGAAGATAATATGCATTGTACTTCTAATCGGTGTTCTGATTATTGTTGGTCTGATCCTATATCTGTCATTGAGAAACTGATATTCCATTATTCAATTGTGATATAACAATGGAATTGCTTTCGATTTTTTGATGAATTACCGATAACCGTGTTTAAATAAGATTTAATGAAGAATACATTTGTCCTTTGTTATTTTTTATTTGATTTATTTTAATTGGATAAAAAGAGGATTAAAGACAACAAAAAGTAAAATGAACCGTTATTTTAAAAAGTAAATAGTAATGTAAATCATTAATATCTGAAATTTGATTCTTTTTCTTTGGTTAATTCGTGCTTTAAATATCGCAAAACAAAGGTCTTGCTCATTGTTCGGAATTTGTGTTTAGATATTATTATAAATCAAAACTCGCCATTTGTAAAACAATTTTTATTTTTTAGGACAATTAATTTTGACGGTACAACCGTCATCCTCAGGTCTCAAGAAAGAAATGAGGATGAGAAAGAAATGAATGAGAAAGAAATCTGCTTATATAGGCAAGTAGTGATGATGTCATCAACACTCAATAGGGTTTTCGAGATTCCCGTTTGAACATTAATCTTAGGATGTTAAGATATGATATATACATGCCACCCTCTCTCAATAGTTATTAAAACGAATGCACAGAATTTTAAAATTATTTATTTTTATATTTGTGATCGAAATACAACCTTTTCTGTTTTCTGCATTAATACTCCCATCCATATTACGATCATGTTCTTGGATTCTCCTATAGAGATGACGGTATGTCTACCAAATGTATGTGGCATTACAACCATTACATGTAAATTGATATACGAGATCCGAACTTAATCCAAAAGGGATTGAAGATTTATTACAAAATACATTTTGGATCTTATATTTTTTTGATAATATTTAACAACGCATTTATGACATAATCACTGTTTTACGACAACGATTTTCTAGAATAATGTGCAGTGTACACATAACAATACGTACAGCATAAATATAACTATCGAATTTTAGTCCTAAAATACGAATCTTGAAAGAAGAGAAAGAATCCTGGAGTTAATATTTCTTTGTTAACGAACCAATTACAGTTCTGGATATAATGCTTGGATCAGACTACTCAGTCGAAGGCGAAATAACAGGAAAAACAGTATAATTCTACCCCATCCTTATTTCATGACACCCATGAGGAATATGATCCTATGGACAACGTTGCTATGAATGAATCTTCAGTCACAAACGTGCTTGGGCAAGTTTTGTGTTCCGAAAGTCTTATGCATAATGTTACTGGCCAAAAAGATGATTCCATGAGTCATTTGACTTCATGTAGCAATTATAAACATACTATGTCAGCCATTGCATATGCCTCATCTCACACTATTTCATTCATAAATACGCCTTCATTTTCGTATAATTCAATTTATGCTCATACTTTCATCTATCCAGAACCTACATCAGCATTAACAAATGCTCCAATAAAGTGTAGTAACGATTTTTGCTATCCCAAAATATCCTTTGCATTTCGTTATTCGGATTATAACCTCTTATTCCATCCAGTCGATGAAACATATTTTCTAAGCAAACTTACAGCACATTTGTTCTTATTCACAATTTAATACTAGATATTGATTATACTGCTGATATCTGAAATTTCTGAGTAAACTGCATAGAGTGACTAAGAATTTGTTTCGTAAATCGATAGTGATACCGAATTCTTTTATTCTCTTGGAGAACCACCCTAATGTATGACAATCAGAAGGAGATCAGGCCAGTAAATTAATTCAACACGTCTGAAAGTATCATTGTTTTTGACAATTATGTTTTTATGTGTTTTATATTGTGTCTTGACCTGCCGTTCTCCTTATAAGTATCGAAGTATTATATTCTTTCTATTCTAATTATGTGTTATATTTTTCTTATTGGAGATTAATTACGGCAAAAAGCTATATCGCGCTACATATGCGACAGTTATAAATAAACCATATTGAGAAAGTCTCAGTCAATATTGAATTGTGGTCATGAAAATTATATACGGCATGACGAGGGATCAAAAAATTCGTTTTTTTCCAATAACAAAGGTATTTGTAGTTCAATCAATAGACTCTAAGGCTCGGTATAAAATAAAAAATTTACAATGTTTAAACAACTTTTATTTTGTACAACATCTATTACTAGCACGAAAAATTATTATACATCATTTCTCAATGAAGCTACCTTGATAAGCAACAAGTTTATTCCATCTGAACAAGTTATCAAGAAAATGTTTCTTCAATAATAGAAAATTTGACACGCACACCTTGATATCCTCTCTACACGAAAAGTGATACCCTCTTTATTGTTTTTGTATGCAGTGTGATTTGTATAAGTCCATGTGAACAACTGTTCTAACTGAAATTAAGAAAACACACGATATTTAAGAATGTGGAACAATTTCCATTAAAGGGCCGTCCATAAATGACGTCATACGATTTTAACAGATTTCCAACCCCCTCTCCCTCGTCACGCTTCGTCACAGAATTTTTTCACTAAATACTTCAGCATTTCGATTTGACGTCACATTTCCCAAACCCCGACTTCCCCACGTCACACTTCGTCTCAAAGTTTTGCCTCCCTCCCCCTCTTGCGTGACGTCGTTTATGGATGGTCCCTAAGAACAACAGCACAATGAAATACAACGTGACTTTTAACCGGTTGTGAATGCAAGATGACAAAACTTGAGTCATCAAGTTTTCAAAGTGAACAAGTAAGTGTTTTTGAAGGTAGAACCAAACAAATTGTGGAATGGGGAGAGATATCATGACCGATATTTTTGTTGTAAAGTATTTTTTTTAGAAAAAAAGTAAAGTAAAAAAAAGTAAAAATTGGAAAGAAAATAATAAAAAGTTTAAGAAAATAAAATTTAGGCGAAAAATGAAAACACAGTAAAGTTTCTTACTCCTCACAAAATGGTACTGAAAATTGAAAACAAATTAAAGCCTTGGTGTTATGTGATTTTAGAGGATTCGTAAGCACTTGAGAGATTCGTGTTATAGAAGATCGTTAGTTGATGTTCGGGTTGACCAATAAGTCTCTAGTTCGAGATACAGTAAGCACTGACAAAATGATACCCGAGCTCGTCTCTCTAAGTGTCTTCGAGGAGGCAATCCATCAAGGTGAGCATTAGACCAATAAAGCGCCCGTGTAGTCGATCTCAATCGTCCTCGTCGCCCGACAATAGGATTCACCATACCGGCAAGATCACTCTAGTGGTGACTCGGATTACAGTAAATATCATCTTGGAAAACATATTCCAAAATAATCGCAGAAATCGAGCGATCAATCATTAATTTCTCTGTCAAAATTTCGTCGATGATCAGATTCATAAATAGTAAATCGTAAATTCAAAAAAGTCAAAATTCAACGTAATATTTATTTTGCAAAGTTTCCATTTAATTTTATTGTGTATTCAAACAATCACAAACAAACTAACATTGTTTTTGATAAAAAAAATTAATTCGTTTTTTCATTCAGATATTTCGAGATAAAAACATACATTTGAAATTAAAAATAAAAATATTACATTTAATTTTCACTTTCATAATATAAAAAACCAAAACTCGAAAAAAAAGCAATATTTAAATTTTTTAGAAGAACAATTTCCAATTTTTACAAATGAAATTAAAAAAACACAACACTTGGTTAGTTGAATTTCAAAAAGCATATGTCCGTTTGCGAGTGTAGAAAAAGGAGGAGACAAAGATGAAAATATAATAAGAAAATTAGAATATTTATTTAAATATTCATTAATTTGTGTGGTACTTTTTGGACTGTATATTCTTACAATGGATATTTCTGATGTTTTACTGCTTATTAGAAAGAGTTAGGAAAATACACTTATTTAATTTTATTATGTAAATTAAGAAATATAATTTGTAAATAAAAATTTAATAAAATGAATAGAGTTCCATAAAGAGTTAATAAAACATTTAAAAACTCCAAATAAGTTCAAAAATTAAAAATTTTTGATTTAAAATATATTAATATGTTTAATTAATATAAATAACTTAAGTGAAGGGAATTATTTTGCAAAAAACAGAGCAAAATGGGTCAGGGGCTAAATCTTTTATTAAAAAATATCATTTTTTGATAATGTAAAACTTGTTATTTAAAAAGTGTTTTATTATTTCAAGACAACATTATAAACTTGTTGAGTATACTAGGAATAAAAATTATAACACACAAATTATTTGTTTAAATTAACAGGTAAAATAAATTTATTTACTATAAAGAATATTTTAAATTGCTTGACTGTGTTAACGTATTGATTCTCACGACCCCCTTGGGTGATTACATTGTTGGAGACGCGTGAGCCCTCAGAGGTTTTTAAAAGTTCAGCATCATCCTGATGTATTTTATCTCATTATATCTGTGTTCACTCTCACACTCTGACACGCCTCCTCGCATATCATCAACAATGTAGTGATGGGTCTGGAGCGTCTTCTGGTCCGTTTAGTTCAGGACGGGTTATGGGCCCCCTAACCGAGTCAATATCGTTCGTGGATAACAATGTATTGATGTAACGTATTCTCGCTAATGTAAACAGTTGTCATTATTCATTTCTGAGCTCTGGAAATTGTTATGTAATGGTAATTCTCATAGCAAAGTTCAGCAAACAAACTCATTCAAGATTCGTTTTGTAATTTACATTTATTAACTCACCGATTCTTCTCGTCAGTCTTCTTTAGGACAAAGCTAATTGAAACTATGGTTCCGACTGCCGAACCGAGTTGCGGGAACCAGCACCTCTTAATTGTGAGGGAAATTGTCGCTGGTGGACATGATCGGTCGATTCCAGTGTCCAACGGTCGATACCGCAAAGAAAAATAACGATAACGCAAAGAAAAATTCATAAGTCATTTGATAGTGTCCTTTTGCGATAAGTCAATTAGAAAGGATCATTGAAGTCTTTCTGAAATTGTTCAAGTGAATTCAGAATTTCATTTTCATTTGATCAATGTAATTTGAACAATATTTTATCGTTTTTAAAAAAAAGAATTATTTGTATTTCTTTGTAAAATTTTGTTTGTGGAAAATGTCTGTAAATACATTAGTTTACACTTGAAAAAAAAATAAATAAAAAATCAAATAAAACAAAAAAGATCTTGCCAAAATGGCAAATTAAAAAATTCGTTCATTTGAATTTTTGTACAAAAGTGGAATTTTTGTTTATTGTGTGGCAGTTTTTTTAATGTTGTTAAGCGTCGGCACCGCAAAACGCCCACAGCGGCTC
Source organism: Girardia tigrina (assembly GCA_001938485.1). Classification (NCBI taxonomy): domain Eukaryota; kingdom Metazoa; phylum Platyhelminthes; order Tricladida; family Dugesiidae; genus Girardia; species Girardia tigrina. The sequence continues at coordinate 4,534 of MQRK01233799.1, read as the reverse complement.
GTCGAAGTGTGTTGGTCCTGTCGACGGTCCACTCGATGCGTCCAAATGGGTTGTCCGAATGCCGATTCGCTGAACAATGCGGTGGAAGCTCTGGTCCGCTCGATTTCATTTGATTACAATTTAAAAAATTAAAAAAGTAAGAAATCGGGAGAATTTATTTTCATCGACATTTTTACCACATTTGAATTTCCCACGTTTAATAATTTTAATTTAATTTATTTAAACAAGTCAGTTTTTTTGTTTGCTATCGATTATCGGATCACTACAGAAACAATTTACTATTATCATGAATTCGTCGAAAATTATAGAAATTATTCATTTATATATCTCAATTTAGTTTCACTCAAGTTATTTACAAAATTCATTCAATTATAGCTCCCTGTTTTAATCCCACGAGTCAAGTGAAATTATTTTCATCTATAGAATTATTATATAAAATTAAATTATAGATATTTACAAAATTATCCAAAGTATATAAACAATTATACATTTAGTCATGCCGAAATATGTATAAATTTATTTTGGTGTCGAAACTAATTATTATAACTCATTTAAAATAATCTATGATCGTTGTTCTATTCACACGAGACGCCACAGTGATTGGTATGTGAGGATAATTATTAACTGTGTTTTCGATTATTTATACATTTCCTCTCAAATATCTTTAGTAATAACTACAGCGAGATACATATTTAATTGATTATTAAAATTATTTACAAGAATTTAGATCTATCTTCTACTGCATACTTTTTAGTATTAGTCAATCTACCACATTTTCTGCATTACTCCGAGTTACTCCTGACAAGCTTTCCAAGTTTGCATTCTCATTCCCCTCTCAATCTAAAAATCTCCCTTATTATGATAAATTACAACTGTTAATGGGATTTTACTCTCAGAAAAATCAATATTGAATTTATTGAATCATATTTACAAGCACTTGGTGAGTGGAATATTTACAACTAACTGTCATTCTTATTGATATTTCGGGCTATTGAGGAAAATACTAATATAACTGGAGACATCCCAGGGCCAATTGTTATCTTCTTAAATCAATCTATCGACTCCGATGAAGACACCCGAGAGTTCCTTCTTTAGTACCTCCGCAATCGATGAATATTTACTGAAATATTTACGATGAATATTGAACTGAACATTTGAGTCGTTTATCTGCTTGTGTCTTAACCGGATGCCATGACTGCGTCTCTCGCGGATTTGATTATAACATTGTACGTTTCTCGCCCTACGTCTCGTGTGGATAGCATCTACATACTTAAGATATACTCTAATTAACATGGGCCTCGACATAATAATAAAATTGTAAAATAAGATAAAATATAAAGATAAATCAATCCGCAAATTATATTAAATTAAATAACCAAAATTGTGTAATCATCAATACATAAAAGAAATTAGATAGTGCATATGCTAATTATATACAAACATATGTATTAAGAACATTAATTGAGATTCCTTTACATTTATTATTATCAAAATTTGAATTGTCACTACAACAATTCTCCGTAAAACTTGTGTAGATCATCATCGTTCTTGATTGATAATCTTTAATAATATTCTTTAATGTCTTATTATTCAAACAAATTTAAAATACCATTTAATCATTACAAAAATAATTTATACTTTAAATTATAATTTAATTATTACAAAAATTATTTATAATTGAAATTTAAAATATTTTTTATTTATTTTAAAAAATTATTATTAAAATATTATTTATGAAATATTAGTTTAATTTTAAAGTGATTATTTAACTTTTAATAATTGATTAAACAACTCGACGTTTTAAAATATTTA
>MQRK01233792.1:783-37825 GCA_001938485.1 Girardia tigrina | reverse complement strand
TTTATGTATGTGTTAATATATGTAAAATTTTAAATTGTAATAAATGTTATTTTTCTGTTGTATATTCATTTTTTGAACTTTATGTCATTTTGTTCTCAAATAGCTGCCGCACCCTGTACTGCTGGTGGGTCCGTGACAATGTGCATGTGTGTGTGTGTGCGCAGACACGCGAGTGCTTAAATGTGATATTATGCGGCCTCGTCGCCGGCTGGGCATGCTAAATCATGTTGATATTAAGCAGATTGTGACAATAACCGACGTGATAATAAACGGATATTTTTGTTAAGGACACAGTAGAAGTTCGCCAGAGAATCTCAACCATGTTGATAATAACTGAATGTGGATATTAAGCAGTGTGACATTAAACGGATTCAACTGTAATTCAAAAATTTTAAGGTGAGCCTGTCCTTCACAAATTCCATTAGATTTAAATAATTAATCAATAACATATCAATCTCTTCTGAGTAGGAGAGTCACAAATCTGAACAGAATACAAACAAAAAACATTCCGAATTTTCTCTCACACTCACAACAACTTATTTTAAATTATTTCTATCTTAAATTAATATATTTTGTAATAATTAATTTCGGTCATTTGCCACAAATCCCTCTTCAATAAATCGATTTTTTTATTGAAATTTATCTCCAATTTTATGAAACAACCGTCTAGGAAAACAACAAGACAATACAAATTGTGTTTATTGCATAAAAAATAAAGTAACTATCCATGTTTCTGACGATCATAATTCTGTACAGATCGCAGAGTCACATAAATAAACTTATTGAAGATATAAATCATGAGTGACACGGCGGTAGATCCGCCACCAGATCGCCAATCAATGGCGCTACTTGGAGGACACATCGAATAATTCTGAGTAACGAGAAATAAGAAAGTCAATAATTTGATTGTGAGTCATTAAAAGCACAGCCATTTTAGTTGAGGCTTGACCAGTAGAAGAATAAAGGTTGGGACCCCAAACCATGGAGATGTTACCGACATCCATGAGGTTCTTTGAAGAGTTAGCAGCTACCCTATTAAAATCGATTTAGATGAAGACACTGAATTCGACAAAAAAATAAAACACTTTTTCAAATGACAAAATAAAGCTTTCGCTGTGTCATAATGAGGTTGTTTCATTTTGGATATAAGCTTTTTGGCTGTACTGATGTTGATGTCTTTGTATGTGTTCTTCTTGTCGACCTTTCTGTTGGCTGGAACCAGGAATTCATTTACGCATAATAATTTACACTAATAACTCACAAAGCAAATCTATCATTTTCGCGCAGAGTTCTTCATCAAGAAGCGGTTTCTTGAGTTCTTTAAAAAATAGTTTAAAAGCCCCGGTTAAAGTTTCCAGCTCCATGGACTCCGAGTTCAGTTGGTATTTGTCTAGAGTATGAAAAGAGTTTATACAAATAATTTTTTTCTTTGACACAAAGATTCATTAGATTATATAATAAATATGTTTTCAAAGGCAAACTATTAAAGATCCTCAGACACTTGAACAAGCGCGTCTCGTGATTAGTCCTACTGTCTTCCCTGGAAAAAGAGCCTAGGCGTTGTGTTCGAATAATACACATACTGAATTCGGCACACAATTCGAATAAAGCGCTCAGGGTGTAATATTCGAGAGAAACTCAAATATTTATCAAAAAATCTTTCAAGAATTTATTATTAATATTTATGGCTATTGAAATAATGTTTAAAATCTAATACGTCGGTTTAAATATTTGATAAAAATAAATTTTATAATTACGGTGTTTGAAAATTTCAAAATTTTACAATTTTAGTCATTTAGAATACATTAAATAATACAAATTTAAATGTTTATAAAAAATTATTTGCCTAAATAATCTGAATTTCAGGGTTGCGCTCAGTCATATTTTTATTAATTTCTAACGCTTTTAACCCGTTGACTAACGAATTTTTTTTAACAAAACTAATTCAGCATGAAAAAAATTTAAAAAAAGACTTAGGAATATTTATTACATAAGAGTTACAAAAATGAGTTTTTTGAGCTAAAAACAAGAGTTTTCAATGAATTATTATATTGTACTGATTAGAATTGGTTTTCATCACTCATCGACATCAAAATGAAGCTTAGTGTGGTAAATTCGGAAACAATTTGGTACGCATAATGGCACATTACAGTCAAGGCACATGAAATAACTTCGTTGTCGAATTTGTTTCGCACTACAAACATTACCATTTCTTCTACTTCGTTCTCTACTCTTTGGAGCTTGTGGAAAATTATCAGGAAAGTAACGAGCAACTAATCTCAAAGGTGTAGGAATATTAGAAGGTCTACTAACTCTATTTCTGTCTGAAGGACCATATATCTGAAGTATTTCTCTAACCAAAAGCAATTTGAACTGAGCAAGTTGTAAGTCTTTAGCATTGTGCTTCATTCTGTACGCTATATACGAATTGAATATCACCATATCCATCATATGAAAGAATAACTTTTGATACCACTGCAAAGTTTTCCTAATTGAAGCAGAGAATGATATCTGCATGTCAGTTTCATCAACAGCTCCCATTTTTTGCGAATATTCTATGACTAGAACGGGCTTCATAATTTCTGTTCCGTTTGATCAAATAGAGTTGGACTAGAAAACGGAAGGGCTGGACTAGAAAAGTTAATAGTAATATTTAGAAAAAAACCGCATTAAAAAATTCCTCTTCGTTCAAAAGTTATAAGCCGTAAACAATATACGGGTCTCCGGTAGTCAACGGGTTAATATATTTATTATTTTAATGTTTTAGATACCAAATATGATTGACAAATGAAAATCGTATTCCTTAAAATTCAAAATTCAAGTCATTAAAAAGTACAAGACTAATAGTTCTGACCATGGTGTTAGAGCTTTAGGTAAAATATATATAATTTAACAACATCAACAATTCGAGGCTAGATTTAAAATCAAATGGAAATAATAAAAAACATTATCAATTCCAGACATTTCCACACGAATTATGTGACGACTACCAGGTGGAGGCTGTAACTTAATTCATACATTGATTAAGTATATATACTTAATTCATAAATTGATTAAGTATAGAAATGAGAAAGGTCTTCCTGTAAAAGATAAATATATTCAGGCTACGGCGCTTTATATAAAAAAATATATAATTCTAATAAATATTATACTTTTAAAGTATCAACTGGCTGGCTGGAAAAATTTAACATCGTAACCAATTAGTTTCAATGCGAAAAACATCATCTAGATGTGTACCGAAGGATTCGGATTAAATTTGTCGAAATATTTGCCAAAAATATTTTAAATATGGACCAAGTTCCAAAATATTTTGAACCTGAGCTTAAAACTACCATAACAAGTAAAGAAATTCGAAATGTTATAATGAGAAATGCCAGAAGTTCACATAAAAAATTTACAATTAAATTTAATAAAAAACATATTTAATAAATTAAAAATTTGGTTCCAAAATGTGAGGAAAAATTTCCAAAATGTGGGGGAAAACCCTGTATTTACAAATATTTATTAATTACTTTTAATAAGCTCAATGTATGTCAGTTTTGTAATATATATATATATATATATATATATATATATATATATATAACTCGATTAGAATGCCTAGGCATTCTAATTCAATAGGCGTTTTATTCGAGAAAAATTTCTCATTTTATAAATCATGTTTTTTTGAATATCGCGAAAACAACGCCTAGGTGTTTTTTTCGAGGTAAGACGTAGTGCGAATTTTAGCTAATCCGAGTAGCACTCGCGAGCTAACATTTGCTGGTGTTGCGTAACACCAACTAAGGAAACATATATTACATAAGATGACATGCAAAAAACCTAAAATTTCCTTATGAATTCTTCGATGAATCCCTAGCGCTAAGTGGCTAACCGTTAAAAATAGTCTATAGATATGGAAATTAGTGATTAATTTAGAAGACAAAGAAGAGGATAAGAGCGACTTAATCGATATTTGTTAAATTACAAAAATAAATGTTTTATCTTTTAAAGATATAAATTATTTTTTATTTTCCAATTAGCAAAATAAGCAAGCTCTACACTCGTCACTATATCTTCCAGTAATGCCTTAATGTCTATTTACTACACTTTTATTTACATGGTGGCTAGTGAATATTGAACGAAAGTAACTAAAACTATTCAAGCTCCATCAGTAACCATAACTCTGGATCTCATCTCCAATTCTATAACCTGTAACAATTCCAGTAACCAAGCGTTCTGACACCGTCTACAAGATCTATTTTTATACATTTATTTCAGTGTTCATTAAAATAGGCTTTCAATCATCTAACCATGCAGGTTTCATAGAAAATCGTAAAAATCTTATTATGCAAGAAATGACAAGTCAAGAAATTAATGGAAATATTTGGCAAACCTAAAAAAACCTTTAGAACGAGACAAACAAAATAAAATAACAAGTTTCCCATCTTTCTTCTCATTATAAGAAACAAATGAAACAATAAAGACAGAATAAACCAACTTCAATCACAATATGGGGGGCCATTGACTCGTCTAGCCAGACCACACGAAGATATTAGTAGAGTACATGATCCATTAGAAACCTATCTTTGCTATTTCCAGAAATCAACCCTGAAATTATCTTGCCACGAGGACATACGACCATCACACTTCACACAAGGAGAGCTCATAACATTGACACACGAAATATGTGGGGAGAATTACCAACTGTGTACGCGGACAACATCGATCTACCTGGTGCAGACATGCGGAAGCACTACGGAAACATTGTCGAAATGTGATAAGGAAAGTAAATCTCCTTTACGAAAGGACAAATACAGACTCCAGTTTCTCCAGAAAAACGAATATCAACAGTGGTCACAATATGATAAATGTCCAAAATTTATTTATGGATTATACACAAGTAACAGACGCGATATGAATGCGTCCACTCATCAGACATTATCTCTCATTAGTGTCCAAGTGATAAGAATAGTATTAGACCATATTGGAACAAACCAGATGAAAACCTTGCACAAATCACTGGCGACTTAAAGGAACAGGCGCGTTACATAGCGCAGTGAAACCTTATACTGGCGTTTTTTGGATATTAATCATTATATACCTGGAAGAGGAATACGATCCCTCTTTACGACAATTGAATCGTATAAAGGAAGAACAGTTAATAACAACTATTCCATCTTAACAATAGAGTATATGGATATCTAGAAAATATCTAAGTGACTGTAAATTTGCTGTCGGTGTCCTAGAATGCGTATATAATATATATTTAATGCAGTCGCCCTTTTCGATATGTTATTGAACAGTTACGAAAATCTATTATCTCCACCTTGATCAGGATTATAAGAAAGAAAGAGAAGACCTGGATTCACCTCTTAAAATGTCGAAAATACTTGTGAAAACACTGTCAGGAAAGACAATTGCGTTTCAATTGAAACTGTACGACACGAAAAGAAATTTAAAGGCGATGGTTCAAGATGAAGAAAGGATTCCACGAGATATTCAAAGACTTGTTTTCGACGGAAAATCTTTGGAAGACAATAGAGCGCTCTCGATTATGGGATTCAGAAGGACTCGACGATCGAATTAGTTCTACGACTGAGAGAAGGAATGGATGTAGCGAATTTGAAAAAACGAATTCACGGATGAATTTAAAAAGAAAAGGTCGTAGAAGATGAGATTATCAAGGGCGCGGAATTCAACTATTGAAGAAATTAAAGAAAAGCCATTAAAAAATCAATTCCAGAATGATCTAATGGACCTAGCCCATCTCAATGTAAGGAATGAGGGACACAGGACATACGCGGGTCTGATTGTCATCATTTGAGTCCAAAATGACCATTACAGACGGAACATATTAATGACGCGATGCACAAATCAATTGCTTCATTCACAACAATGACATCGTCCAAAATAAGAACGTTAATTTATTTTCTCATCATTGAAACAACAATTAGAGTAATTGTTTACACAAAAGGCGAGCTATAATTGCATTTATCTATGCCAAACTGTTCAATGATTGTGAAACAGATACATCAAATGAAGCTCTGATTATTAAACCATTCAAATAGAGATTCCTATGTTCAATTATCTACATTGCTCTGATTTAGATATTATAAATATAAAATATGACATATGTTAACTCTCCTCAACTTAATAGAATTGCTACAAGGGGTAGGAGGGGGGGGCAAAATCAGCTCATCTTTCTGAAGATAATGTTCATGCAACAAATATTAATTCTAACATCCTGATTTTCTTAGAATAAAACAAATAAAAGTGTATGCTATTTTATCCCATTAAATGCCAAGAATACATTTTTATATTATATTTGTAATGATAGTTGTTATCAGGACCCTTTATTTACCACTGCCGCGGAAAACCTTACATTTACACCAATGTGCTGAATGAATCTCCTTGTCCATAATTATTAATAAGACTAAAGTGAATCGAAAATTTCTGAAAAAGTATTTTTACAGTAAAAGAATTACAATTAAATCATTTTACAAAAAAATAATGATTAATGTTTACAAATTAACAAAGGGGTCATTTAAAAAGTAAAATAAATGCCGAATTTTTCGACATTTATCTAAAATTAGATTAATTTATAAAAAATTATGAAAGTAAAACACTTTGTTTCGTATAAAAGTTTTCTAATTTCAACAATTTTCAGAAAAAAAGTTTTGACATTTTAATGAAAATTTTTTTATACTTTTCATTAAAAAATTAATTTCACGCTGCGCCGCGGAAAAATCAATTTATCGCCACGGAAAATCATATTGTTGCCGCGAAAACTGAGGGGCCTGATTATTGATATTACTTTAACAAACAACATTTGAAATTTATTGAGTATCGAAAACGAAATTTCGTAAAAATCAGTTTGGTTTGACACATCAGTGCAAATTGTCTGACTCAAATGCGCTCAAGCGTATGAAGATAATCGGACTCAACGGGTTAATGTTCTCCTAGCACATCACATCAAGACGAACGACGCTGTGATACCCCGAATGGCTGGCGTGACAATTCAGTAACGCGCGCTGGACACAATGTGGATTGACCGGTCACCTATGTTTGCAGAACTCGACGTCTAACCCGTATTATACGCAATTAACAAACAATGTACAAGTAGATATTGTTATTTGGAACTGCTGTCGTCATAATAGATGGGATCTCTTCAATTTATTTGTATTAGACTGTGTATGAAACAACAACATTGACTAAATTGATCTGAGCTGAGAATATCGATCGGATTAGTGAGTATGTCAATAAAATAATAACTATGTAAATAGTGATAATATTAATCTCAGCTTGTGTTGACATAATAATATAATTAATTATTTATTCAGTTTCATTCGGCGAAATAACACGAGATTAAATACTGAGTTTAATCAAAGGGGTTCCAAGAGTATCGTCGGTCATTCTCGAGGAATTTCTTCAAATAACTACGTCAAGTATTGGCTAGACGTGAACTATTTGTTAATGACGTTGTATGATGCTCAGACGAGAACTGAGCAGTGACATTCATGATGGATGAATGTTTTTCAAGAATGAGACATTCGTATTGTGATATCGGTTGTCAGTAAGGTGTGGACATGAATACTTGGCAAAGAGCACTAGCTTTCTACGGCAAAGGAGGTGGCTATTCTATTCCATAACGAACTTGAAGCCCAAGTGCATCACAGAAAGAATGGAACATCAAATTACGGTCGCTTCTCAGATTTTGTAAGCTAACATGCCTAAAAGTCAAGGTACTTGAGCGCATTTAAACTGATTTTCCTTAAGAAAAGGAATGTCAATGAATAATCAAAATTATTCTGAGCTACTTAGCCATGTTTAACAGCTATTTCGCAAGTGAAAAGCAGTACATCTTTGACCCTCTGTTACGAAGCTCTGATCTACACGTGTCACACCCCAACAGTAAAAGTGACCGCTGAAAGTTATATCCCCAGTCGGGATCAAACCATCGTCATTCAATGCAAAAATAGCCATAGGTCCTCGATGTTAATTGGTGAGCCAACACCACATGGGCATTAGAATCACTCAGTAACTCAATTGAATGAGAATAAGTCAAATAATCATAGACAGAATTACAGATATAAACAGCGATTTTATAAATAATATTTCTCAATACCTACTTTCATCGACGGCCAACCGCAGTTTTTGAATTTTTGCCTGATTGCCACTCACCCGATAGATGCCGCTATGGTGTAATCCTGTACCACAATAAATAAATTCAGTCATATTTACCGACCCTCAAGTTAATCAAATCAACCTCGAGCCTCGATTGCTAAAATACAACGATATACGAACTCCGGTACCTTATTCTTTTCCTGTTCACAGAGAATTTCCAAACTTGATCCGAACACCGCTTCAGCTGTATAAAAGACAGATGAATGCAATCGTAAATATCGATTTCAGACGTATTTAGCAATTCAAGACAATCTGGGCGTCTTCTAGAGCATTTGATTAAAAACGCATGAAATATATTGAACAGCTCGCGCATATAATTATGAATGCCAGTATCATCTATCAGCACCCACAGAACAAATACATCAGTCAAAACAAAGAAGTACCGCCCAGATGTCTCTGTTGGTCTGTCTTTACAAAGATTCATGACAAAAATATTCAAACATACGTTTTAGAATGCCACGAGCTTCAAGGCTCTCAGGCGATGGTCGAATTTTGAGAAACTGTTTCAAAAGTATTTTGATGTTCTGTTTATCACCAGAAGAATCATCAATGCAGGCAGTATCTTATTGGGGTGGGTTGATTATAATTTCAGCAAATGAAAATTACAAAACTTACCGACAAGTTTTTTGTCTGAAGTTACAATAACAGTGCTTGCCTTATCTGAGTACATATCTTCTTGCTGAAACGAATTACTCTCATTAACAATCCCGTCAATCTTCATGTAAAAGTAACCTTCCAATCCTTCGCAAACTGTAAGGCCACCAACCAATTTTTCATTTCATCTGGCAAAGAAAATTTTAATAAATAAGTTATGTTAGACCCGGGAGCGCCGGTGTCTTCCATCTGCATGATTACACCGTTGCTAGTGGAATCTTTCCTTTCGCTGAACTGAAGGTTCTGAATTTTTAATTTCAAATCCACTTTACCATAGGGCATTCCAGATTTCTGTAAGTATTTTATCAAATGAGATTGGACATAACTCTTGCCTACCGGAATCGCTGCTTTTGCATCTTTGTAAAAAAATAATTCCGGACCGGTTAAAACCAAATGGAATTTCGTCCATTTTAATGGGATTTCTTTACCATTTTCACTGAACTTCGCTTTTTCGACTTGTCCAGACCGTTCAGTTCTCTGGGGTTAGACAGGTAATTATCGCATGAAATCGTTGGCAGAAACTTACCATCAATTTGTTAAAAAGTGGGCCTGAAATGTGTTCCTTCTTGATGTGTCGAATTCCAAATTTTTTATTTCCTTCCTGTGAAAATATATGCCACCATAAATAAATTTTTAGATAAATAGACTTTGAGAGATAGAAATAATTAAATACAAAAAATATTTGTTATTATCCCTGATTTCTTTCGTATCTACTACATATCTACGAACCCTAAAACCAGGATTGATGAAGGCCAAGTTTATATGTACAAAACAACGCAGACTTCAAATGAAATGCAGAATCCCAGGTTGGGTATTTCTAATAGGAATAGATTAAAGAAACGGAAAGCTTTATAGGATATAATTCTCTAGTTGGATCTCCGTTTAAAGTCTGAGGTTCAATACAACCCTAAGGTTTTGAGGTCCATTAAATGCTGGAACCAAAGAAATCCATGATTCCACAAACGAAGTTCTATATCGTAGACAAAGAAAACCCAAAAAAATAAAAATATGTTTTCAAGAAATAGGAAGTATCCGTCGAAATATAGTAACTTTTAAAGTTCCGATCTTAGTATGTTTGAGAAGATTAGTCATTTAAAATATCACAATAAGTATTTATCCTCATTGAAAATGGAACCAAGATTTTAAATAGGATATACAGTATAACCTTTAAATTTGACCAAAAGTGGGAAACTCCAAAACAGAGTTGTTAACATCTCATTTTCATTTTCTCCAATTTCATATTCCAATAATGTATCATTTTCACTAAAAGTAATCATAAAAATATTCGTCCTCGATATGATCTTGACTACTTACTTTAAAAATCTTAAAACATTTGGCCAAATTTAGAGGGTTTGGATTGATTTTTACAAGATAGATTCTAAAAGTAGCCAAAATTGGAAGTTGGCCAATTTTAGAATTCGCCAAATTTAGAGGTTATCCTGTATTTGACTAATTTACTTGAAAGCTTGATAAATATATACCTTATGAACAGACAAAACTATGCTTCAGTAGTTTGAATATAAAAGAATAAGTTCATAGAATACTATATAAGTAATTGACATGGAATAAAGCTAGATCCCATACCCAGAGTTTTCCTTGGGCTGCCATCACTGTGGGTATTTCAAAGGACTCTTTCGAAAAACAAAGTGATAAACCCAGCGCTACAAAAGTCGATCTTTTTACAGAAAAAAATATTAATAAATCTTTTCTTATTGGGTATAAAGTTTCAGAATAATTATTTTGATAAATCCATTTATTTATTTCTAAATTTGTACACATTTGTAATTTATTAAAAATATGGTCGAATATTTCTGGTTCCCGGATGAAAATGTGTAGCATTATTGAAGAAAAGACATAAAAATGAAAGGAAAATGCAAACGAATATTGAAGACAAAAAAGATACTTTCAGAAGAAAACATTATAATTGAAATAAGTTCAATAAAAATATATACTGTTTGATGCTCATTAGAAGCGATAAAAATCTTATTATTTTAATTTCATCTTTTATAACATAAAGGACGACCAAAATAGGGGTTAACTGTGTAAAAATTACCATAAGAGAACGATTAGTTTTAAAGTTACTCTAAATTTCAATAAAATAGCACGTTTCGCATATAAAAAGCTATGGTTTTCGAAAAGGAATATATCTTGTGAGGAATATTTGGAATTAATTTTTTGTTTTATATTTTGCATGTTGTATGTTGATTCGGATTGTGTCCCTCCTACCCAGGTACTGATTGGTATTTTCTTTCATTCCTACTATTTGAAAATAATTTAATTTAATTTTAAAGTACAAATATTTAAAAAATGTTTAAAATCTAATATTTAATTTTTTAATTTAAAATTTTAATTTAATTAGTAAAATGTTTCGATTTTATTTTAACCTATTAGAGCTTTGATAATTAATTAATATTATAATTGTTTTCCAGTTCTTTTCCAAAAACTAGGATGAGACGGAAAATGTCGAATAGCGAAAGTGGTTGGAATAATTGTTGTGATATTAATAAATGTACGAAAAATCATATTGATGTTGTTAATACCTCTGATAAATCCCCGTCTCGAAGTCAATTTTTAAACCTTGTACATTTGCAAACTCGAAACGTCGAATACAATCTTGCGTTGTTAAATCTTTGGGAAATAAAAAATTACAAATAATAAGAATCGTTGATAATTTGAACCCCATCCCTAAATAAAAACAGTATCTCAAAAAGCTCAGTTAAATGGGGTCTGCATTTCTTTTGCCGAATGACAGCAGAAGATTGTTTCATTCAAATTCAAACCTGTCTTTGACCCCATAGATGAACAAGAGTATATAGGAACAAAAGTAGACAGAAATATATTTTCTGATAATGTCATGAATCAAAGTTTATAATTTGCAGTGAAATATTAAAGATGGTAGGAAATGGGATAAGTATTGATGGAATTTCCGGTTGCTTCATAATAATTTGTTATTTGTCATTGATAATTCCAAATATTCTTCCTGTGAAAAGCATTCCTAAAATAATTCCACGATTATTTCTTTCAAATTAAACAATTATTTAATCTAATGAATGAATTCCGATGTCACTGTAAAGTTTGCATTACTTTATACTATTATCATTGATTGTACAACCGATCGCTATTCTTATTATTTCTAAAAGTGCATTGCTAGAATTGGGGATTTCCTCCCTTGCTGATGAGTGGCGAAAGATTTCATCGATTGTATTTGGATTAGGAGACTGCACTTGGGCGATGCTGAGACTGCACTTGGGCGATGCTGAGACTGCGCTCGGGCGATGCTGAGACTGCGCTTTGGTGATGCTGAGACCGCGCTCAGGCGATGCTGAGACCGCGCTCAGGCGATGCTGAGACTGTGCTTTGGTGATACTGAGACTGGGGCAATCTAATTAGCAAATTAGGTAAGTCGAAGGAGAAAAGAAATTGATTTCAAGATCCCCCAGGCAAGTTTCAAGATTACGTTCGATGACAACAAGTATAACTAGCTTCGCCAAATCAGATTAAAACAAGTTAAAGATAAACACAAATTTCGATGGGCAAAATATTAAAGTCAATTAAATTGTTTAATGCTATAATGATTATACAAAAAGAGTTCTTATACAAAAGAACAAAAAGGTTTTTGTTTTTCCTAAAACTATTAAATATTGTTTTAATTTATGGAGATATAAAATAATTAGAATAAACTCAATTTATAAAGTTCTTACAAAAATATTTTTGTTGATAGATTTTTTCTACCATTCTTCTATTATTTTTGCATTTAAAGTTTGTAACATTTGTTTAAATAGCTTTATTTTATTATTACATTTTCAGGTATTTTTATTATATTATAAATTTAAATCATCTTTAATGCAGTGATATTTTATCTTAATGTATAAAAACGAATGCATCTTAAATGATAATAGTCTTAAAGAACACTAGAGGAACAATACGTATGCAAATTAGAACAAATAGAGCATAACATCAGGGCAACATTCCATCAATTAAGTACACAAACACTGGCTAAGAGAAAATTACAAAATAAGACATTGAAGAAGGCAAACATGTCCTTAAAGTACCATATTCAGTATTTTTTAATATTAGATTTAATATTATTATTTTTTAATATTAGTATTTATAAAAATATATATAATGCCAAAGTAGTTTCAATGACATCAAAATGGGAAGTTTCCTGTCAAATAAATAAACTTAATTGTCACGGGTATCATAACTCAAAATATCTCAAAAGCCGGATTACTATACATTCACAATCGAGTCTATCCAGTAAGGTTCTTAATGATTCGATGTATTATAAGAATAGAATCTCTTCTGTTTCGAATGACAAGGTTTCTGTTTTACAAAAAGACTATGATCTAAATTATGAGTGAATCGTTGTTGATAGACACCACAAATCATTAATTAAAATTCAAAATATATAAAAATAAGACTGTCTGAATACTTAAAATTTTTAATTAAATAAACATTTACCATTAATATTAAATAATATTTTAATGAAGTATAAAATGCATAAATTTGTTAAGTAATTAATTTAGGATTAAATATTTCTCATATTTTGTAAAGATTGATTGTGATTTTTTTATTGTCAATTTACATAATGACTCTTTTTAACGTACATATAGCTTGCAATTGTCTTTTTAATTGCGTTATTTAAATCAAGAATTCTAGAACCATGGACAAATCGAAAATTGGTTTACGAAATTCCGTTCTGAAGATTTTTAGCTCGAAAATGAACCACGTAGAAGATCTGACATCAAATTAATAAGAATAAATTGAAGGCATTAATGGAAAGTAATACAACTCAAAATACGTATATAATTAGCAGCATCATTTGATGTTTTTTTTTAAAAAAATATTAGATCATTTGCGTCAAATCAAAAAAGTAAAAAACTTGAGAGATGGGTGTAGTGACCACTTTTATCATTTATTATAAAAAACAATAAACTATTTAATTTAATTAAAAAAGCATAATTAAAATAAATATTAGTAATTATAAATATCCATATTTAAAATTACTATAATAATTATTTACAAAAAAATTAGTTGTTTTAACTGACGATTTTTTTACATTTTTTTAATCCTTTTTTACTCAAGTAACTTTCATGAAATAAATCATTAATTTCGAAAATTCTCATTTTATTATTATCCATCTAAATAATAAAAAAATTTCGGCCGCTGTCGGTCTTTATTTACACATTATTCTGTGTCGATTTTATCCCAACGTGGGAAAGTTAATATTATTGGAAACGATCGAGGAAGCCGAACCATTCCATCGTTTATCACATTCGACGATCCTTCAGTCAAATCGAAAATGAAAAACTTTTCATATAAAGTAGAAA
The DNA here is from genome assembly GCA_001938485.1 of Girardia tigrina. NCBI lineage: Eukaryota > Metazoa > Platyhelminthes > Tricladida > Dugesiidae > Girardia > Girardia tigrina. The sequence goes on along the minus strand of MQRK01233792.1, from coordinate 23,675 downwards.
CCAGATTATTCTCCCGAGAAGTAATAGCTTCTACAATTGGTTTAACATTATTTAAATGAGAAACGAATCAAAAATCGATTAAATGCTTCCATTTCTTTACTTTCGCGTAGCAAAGAGTAACTATTCTTCATTGTATCATCACATGTGATGAAAACTAGACCTCTTACGACAATCGTAAGCTATCAGCATAATAGTCGAATAAAGAAGAACCAAAAAAGCACTGTCAAAAACCAGAAATTCATCAAAAGAAGCTCATGGTAACAGTTTGGCAAACAAACCCTGGTGCCATCCATTACAACTTCATGAAACCTGGTGAAACTATTACTTTAGATGTCTACTAAAACGAATTGGTTGAAATGATGAAGAACCTTACAGGAAAGTAACCAAGATTATTTAAAAGAGATCGACCAATTTTATTGATTATAATGGTTTACACATTGCAAAATCGACTAATTTAAAAATTTTGCAGCTAGATTTAGAAACTATCAATCATCATCCGCATACGCCTGACATTGTTCCGACTGATTACTATTCTTCAAGCATTGAGAAAATTTATTAAAAGGAAAAATATACAATTCTCAATTGGCTGTGAAAAATGTCTTTGGCGATTTCATTGGTTCTCGTTCACAAGACTTCTTCTCTATAGATACAAATGGGCTACCGACAAAATGGTAAATGTGTCGATGCTACAGGAGCATATTTTAAATAATTGTACTGACTCTTATAGAATATAATAAATTAATTTTGTGAATCAAATTTATGCATTTCATACTTAATATTATTTATTATTGTATCATTTTAATTTTTGTAATAATTATTGAAAATATTATAATCACTGATAAAATGTATGAAACATCGAGACATGTACAATTATTATATTTTAAAGGTAGCTGTAGGGAGAGGATATTGCAACAATACCGAATTAGCGTTCATAGGACTCAATGTAACAAGAATTTAATTATTAAAATCAATGGAAATTTTGACAAAATATAATATATATAAGGTTTTAATTTTTACTATAAATTAATTAAAATACTTTTATTTATCGTGCATTTTTCATAAATTTAAGTCAATATTTGTTGAATAAATTTAGATGAAATAATATAAAAAAAGAATTGTTTGTGTATAATAACAAACATAATCCTACAGATACAATGACGCACATACATTATATATTCATAAACCGATAGAGATTGTAAATTTACATTGCTATAATAAATATATAATATCACCGGACGTAAGCACGATGAGACATTCGAAATATTAATTATATAATACCATATTTATCTAAAAATACTAACTGAAAAAAAAAGCTATTACACTTTTTTGAAAATTATATGAATAATAATAATAAGGATATACTTAACGATTGTTTAATAAGCAATTTTCCTCGCAATGTCAAAGGAAAGTTGATATCAGAAAGAAATAAAGAATAATTGTTTTATAATAATCGGTTGTATACATCAGGAGTGGACATTATAAATGAATGTCTCATTCATTTTAAGGAGAGGTCAGAGACCCTTCAACCATGATTCTAATAAAATCCATTTTAATAAGATTTTAGAACATTATTTGTGTATCAGATCGATTTTTGAGACAAAAAATCGAAACATTGATGTTTTCTCACTACGATAACAGTTTTGTTTGTAGTGAATACCACATAAATATCTGAATAAATGGACTAATCTAGAAAACTTTTAGAATATAACAATCGATTTTTAAGACGTGCTATAAACAGTGATGTCAGTCAACTAAAACGATCTGAGGTCTTACAAGTTTATATAATTAGATCTAAACAATATATATATATATATATATATATATATATATACTCAAAAATTGTACACGAAATAACTCGAATAGTATTTATTGGAGTTAGTTAACATTTTCAATTTAAAATTTTAACAAAAATTAAATAATTATGTAAAACATAAAAAAATACAGAAAGTTTATGAAACTAAAAGTAAAAAAATTAATTTTTTAAAAACCTAAAAAAAATGTATAATAATTAAAATAAACAAGAAAATCTTTGGTTAAAAAGTTTAGATTAATAAAAACCCATATCTTTAGTAAAAATTTTAAAATAAGAAACAATGAAGTTAAACTGATTAAAAAAACAATAATTCGGGTAAAATTTATAATGTAGAACGAAATTAGTTATTTTGAAAGAATTTAAAGTTAAATATATTTTAATAAAAGTAGTAAATTTCAGAGATAAATTCTAACAGTGAAGGTTTAATAAATTTATACAAAAATATAAATTTGACTTTAAAGGAAATGTAATAAATGAATTATGGCGAAATGACTAAATTAGATTAATGAGAAGAAATTTGTTTAAATTGGTATAATTTTCACTAATAAAAATTTTTGTATGAAATTCTGATTTCTAATTCTGAATCAACCAACATCAAAGATAATGCCAATGCAACTAACATTATTGATCCAAAAGAAAGGTTTTTTCAAACTACAATAAATTTCAGTTCCAGGAAGATTTTTTATGCTCACCAATGTGCTTCAATAATAACAGGAGCACTTGGTTTGTTATTTACAGTTTTACTGATACTCGTATTTTATATTTATTAATTACTAAACATCAGAACTACTTAAATAATAAGATGAAACAAAATATATAGATAGATAGGTACAGACAAATTCAAAACTGGCATAAATTGACAGAACATTAAAAATATTAAATGGTTATGACAATTATTAATTGTTGAACAATTATTGAAAGCTTATAGTTTGATATCGAAGGTAACTATTTTATTTATCCGTTTCATCATTATATCTTTGTACGATACTAGAGACACGTTTGTGTAAATTGACTTTTAAGTTTTTACTTCTCCGATTCATGTTTGACTATTTCCTAGTAACAATCTTCGAATACAACCCTGTTAAAACCATATTGACGGATGACTACAGTGGAACAGTTCATTTAAAAAATGGTGAGAATATTGAATTTTAAAACGGCTTTTGAGATAATAGAAATACGAAAAACCACGCCATGGTACTACATGTACTTATAACTATATATTTATCAAAATACAAATAAATCAATCGTCTATAATAACAATAAGCATGATGTTATTTTTGACTCATTTTGTGCATTATTTTTTTAATATTTTCTATATATTAAATAATACTATTGCCACGACTTACCGAAATGGATAAAGAAGTTTTTGTCTGTATTTTCCTGGACATCAAAGTACATTTCCCCGAACAAATATCACAGAAAAGCTTCGGTCAATGATAGAAACGTAATCCATGAGTTAAACAGTAGATACAACACTCAAGATCGATAATTATTCCAGAGATGTGAAAGAAAACCGTGCCAACTTCAATTCAATGGAGAAATATAATATAATGAAAATTAGTTTTATTTCCGGCTGCCTAGTTACAATGAGCTGATACAGCAGTAGAACAAGCAACAATAGTTTTGTTGAATTGTCTTCCTAAATGACCACTTCAAGACGACCCCACCAAACGTGGCCCCAATATCTACTTATAGACCCCCCTGAAGAATATGATTAATCGGTATCGGGTCATTCGAAACTACGAAAAACAGGATTACATTTCTAGTGTGAAAATAAAGTCGCTATGTTTTATATTTTTGTTGAATGTAAATATTTCAATGAATCCATTAAATTTATAATAAATTATGGTCGGTCGGACGGGATTCCCGTTACTTTTCTCAAAAGAATATGGCGACTCGAAGATGAAATTTCAAAGAAATATCTCAACAAATGCAACATATACATTTGTATGTGATGCGTATTCATTTCAATTAAAATGGAATGGAATAAAGAAATCTTAGACACGATTGCGCGATAAATATTACAATTCCTTCATAATTCTGAACACTGTTGATTTCTTCCTCATGCTTTTCAGGGCTGCGGCTCTGCTCTGGAATCACGATGGGGTCTTCCTTCTCTAACTTGTTAATCCCTAACGATGATCATAACCATCTATATTATCAAATGACATTTTTGGAACTAAACGTGTAATTCGAAACCGTGTATTTCTGAGAGACTACTGCAAGACCAACAAGCAAAAAATTGAATCGTTTTCGAAAAAGATGAATCAGCATATTGATTTAATATTTATGCATACATAATATGGTGTACAAATTTGTAGCTCGTTAAATAAATTACCAAAAAAAATTCAAGGGAAACATTTACACAAAAAGATTGGGAAACACTGGCTTAAAATGTTCTCTTAAAAATGAGAAAGTGGGATTATATAAATATAAATAGAAAATCTTAATTATTCTAATAACTATTGCCTTTGTTATCATTGAGTCTTCATGTAACAACTCCGTTTCTATGAGCACATTTGTCCAATCATACAATACAGGATCCTCTTTAACAACTTATCAAAATATGCATGAATGACCCTTAATTCTTATTCTGGTCTAACAAGTTAATGGTTCTATTGATACTGTAGAAGACACCTTATTTATATGCGTATTTATATTTACAAATACTATTTATTTATACTTCTTTTTATAATTATTTCAACCATAAAGCAGCCTTATCCAATCCTATTCTAAGTATTCCAAGAGGCAGGCAGTAATTATAATATACATCGGAGTTTCCCAAAGTCGACAATAATAGATAAATGAGGTTTCCATCAACGAAGGCTTTCCCTAACATATCATGGTATGTATAGCGTTATTGAAAGAAATACCTGAGTCCAAAAGTCGTTGCTGGAAGAGCAACATTGCCCGAGAGACTGTAAATTGACTTTCTCATTCATTTTATTCGACGATAAAGGAATATTGCAAGGACAATTATGTCAAAGAGAGTTTTGTTCAATTTGCGTAATGTTTTCCGGAAGGAAAATCGTTTCAGTTATTATAAATAAAAGTAGAACAATATTAAATCCCAAAACACGAAAAGAAAAGATTGGAAATTAGAAGAAAAACATTTGTACGTCGTGTTTATTCCTTATTGTTATTCAACCCAAAGAAACACATTTGTGTTCACTTTATCACGGTCTCTTCGCATCTTAGAATCCTACCTCGAGGTAGAGAAGACCTCTGACCTACTTGAGCAAAAGAACTCCAACCCGACCTGGTCCTTTATCCTTCTCAATCAAGTAGCTCTATAATCACTTGGAATCTTGATGCAAATTTTTGAAAAACCTATTTTTTGTCAACTTTATTAAATAATAATAATAAAAGTTTACAAATTAATAATCAATTTCTAACAAATTAATTAATCAACAAAACTAATCTCTCCATCTTCTTTTTTGTCTATAAGTTGTAAAAGTAGCGCAAGGAAGTGGTTAAAGGTCGTCCGATAAGTGTAACGGATCCATTTTGATTATACGCGATTATTACGTATACCTATCCCACGATTTACACGGTACATGTTTTACACGTTTTCGCTTTTACACGGTTTACTCGAATCTGATGAAGATGAATTAGTACCAGTAACATTCAATGCTGAAGTCATCCGCGAAGGACTCGCATTGGGAAGAAAGCTGGGTAATCATTTTATACAAAATGACACAAACGTTGAAAGGGCTTTACGATTCCAATGTGACATAAACCGCTGCTTGGCTCAATATGAAGAAGTTTACAAAGATCTTACAAAAAATTCGAAGCAATTCTTAATAACCGATTTTATTACCATCTCTCATAATGCAAATATTTCTGCTTCAAACATCGAATTGGCACAAATAACTTCGAGTGATGAAAGTGAATTCGAACCTTCCATTCCGAAAAAAGAATAAGAGTAATTTCTGACAGTGATAAAGGATAATAAAACACCTTTGGTTTTATTTTTCGTTCTTCTGTTTAATGTATTGTAATTAAATAAAAAACAGTGTTTCCGTAATATATTACATATTTTAATCTGTCAATGCATTTTATTTTTATTTCTGTGTATACCTAAAAATTTTGAAAAAAATCACAACTGTTAAATAGCAAAATTATGCGTTTTCTGCAAGCTTTTCGATTTACACGGTTTTGACTTGAAAATTTTCAATTATTAAACGTTAAAAACGATTTAAACGTTTTTCTCAGGAACGTATCTACCGTGTAAATCGGAGGATAGGTGTATTATTATTTTATATTTATATTTCCTGTATAGTACGTAATCATAAATAATCTCAATATGTTAGATTATCATTAAATTATAACAATTAAATCCTACAGTGAACGAGTATTGGGTATCCTGGTGTAATCTTTACCCCAGTACCCTTTAAGAGGAGACTCAAATGGTAGATCCAGGAAGTGGCTTGGACGACTGGAGATCATTGAAGGAACTACGCGAACATCGGTCAAATCATTTAAGAAGATGTTACTTAAGTTTTGGTCATATTATTCGGCGAATTATGTATTATTGCCACTGATATTACTAATAATTATTATCATCGGGTTAAATAAGCGCATCTTTAGCATATTAAAAGTATTCGATTTGATAATTATTATCAATCATGTATTTGTAAAATAAATAAACGGCGATCTTTGGACCGAAGCCTTGATTACATGAACGAAATCAGTAATTGAAAATCGATTATGATGCTTATTGGTACTAGTGATAGTAGTAGTAATAATAATCATAATGGCAGCGATAAAAGCGCATTCGCGCACCACTCTCACAGCCAGAGACTCGCCGGGAATTCGTCACACGAAGTGATAACCCGCGGCCGCATCGAGACACAAATAAACTATGTAATTTATTTGTTTATTCGGGCTGCAATTATTTACTTACACAAATAAAAGATAATAATTGCAACTCGGTGATGACGAGTAAATCGGGTGATATGAAGAGATTAGTTGGTGATCTGATCGGAATAGTTTGATCGAGCAAATGTAATGAATCGCTTTATTGATCTGGTGTGTGATTAGCTGTACTGAACTCGATCATAACTAGACGACATTCGGATCAAATGACACTCAAACCGATTGAAGAGGCACGCAATGCACAAAATCGACATTGAATATTGTTACTGAGACTGGGAACAGAGAAGAGAAGAAGTAGAATTCGTAGATAGGAAATAGACATAATAGATATCGGGGAGTGATGGTAGAGCAAGGCCAGTTCTTCTGTCGGTTAACGTGGAAATATTGACAGAAATATGAGAGAATTGTTTAGATCGAAATGACTCTTATATTTTTACAGAGAAAGATTCATTTTGTCCGTAGAGAAATCCCTAGTAAAAAGGTATAAAATCTTCCAGAAATAAAAATAACTACAGGAGGTGGACATTAGTTCGATGTTTTAAAGGATTCTGTAAAAGATCAACAGACTTTGGTAAAGTATGCCTTATATCGAAGGGCAAGAATAATTGGAAGACATCCTCATTTATTTCTTCGAACACTCTGTTCAAGATGGTGTGGGTCTTCCTCCAGTTTCAATTACAAACGAAAAACGGATAGGTAAATAACTTAAGTTATTTAGGTTATTTCACAAAGGTTATTTGACCCCTTCCTTCACAATTATTTGTTATTATCGAAATCGATCTTCAGATTTGTTACGTAGAAATAATTACTTTTTTCATGTACAATATTTTTATATATTATTATAAACTGATCACTCGAATAAAGTGGCATCCTTTTCATATATCATGGACTAGTCTCGTGAGATCCTCTTTTGATTCGATTCTCCACCCTAGCAAGTGTTTATTCAAATGATCCATGGTTCAGTCTACCCGAGACACTCCCAAAAGTATCAAACAGCAACATATTTTCTCGTCATTCTTGTATTCTCCTTTCCAAAGTCTTAACTATCAGGATGCATGGGATAAATCTATAGCACAATTTTCTAGCTCGAATACACTTGACATGTTCTGCAATGTGTTTTTGCTCTCATTGACACTACTTGATATCTTTCTCTGTGAGATTCATCCCACTTATTTCACAATATTCGTTCAATCTCGATATTCATTGACTTCGTCCTCCTCTTTCTTTATCAAATGCATATTCCTTTCAGGGGTAAACTTATTCTAATCCCATTATGGATAGATGCCTTGCATGGTACTTCAATTTCCATGTTACTTATAACGGACGCTCGATCTCATTCTACTTCGTCTTCCTCAATTGGAGAAAACAAATAACAGAAAATGAAACCCCGGTAAACAAAGTTAATGTTATTAACTGATAGAAATGAGCATTGATTGTTCTCTGAATAACTTTATCATTTTATTATTGTTATTTCTATACGAGTCTAAGAGCGTTTTATCCACATACCGCGTATGACTAATACTTCAATGTTTATTGGGTTCTGAAGCTTACAGAATTACCTGAAGAAAAACAAGTGTTGAGAACAATGAGACAATTTTTATTGGCATTACTTATTATTATTACATATGGAGTCTTTACAACTCTCAGAAGATCTTTCACTGTTGGACATCGCTCTAAATGGTTTTTTAATTTCTATTTTTAATCATGATTATTCGAACAATTTTTTTCTAATTCTTTTTAAAATATTTACTTCATAAAAACTTTAATTAAAAATAATAATTTTCACCATTTCTTAATAAAAACTTTATAAAATTGTTAAAAATGAATTTAAGTCAAATTAAATGTTTTTATTTTTATTTTAAAAAAAAATATTAAACTTAATTTTAATTGTTAATTTAAAAAATATAAACTTATCAAATTATTATTTTATTTTTATTTTCCATTTGGACGAGAGAATCACTATTCTAAGTTCAACATACTCAAATCAAAGTACATCATCAATACATTCAAACAATTTAAAATATTCCTCACAGCAAGTATTGAAACGCATACCTTAAAACACCAACCTCCACTGCAGATATTATTTTAAGACAGAAGTTGTGACCTTTTACTTTCAGATTAAAAACCAGATACAATATTCAGAATAATAGTAAAATATAAATCAGATATGCATCACATAAAGTAGGAATCAATGATTTAACAGATTTTATCAACTTTATTAATTAATCAAATGAGATTACCTTAACTGAATCGAAAACGTCCGATTGTTCTTCGATCTCAACTGGTTCATTTTTTTTATCCTTAAGGTCCGATTTACTCGAATCACTTTCAAACGAATCATCGACACTTTCTGATGATTCACTAACTCTTTCCACTGCTTCACTCACGCTTTCAAGGACTTCCTCAATTGGCTTCACTGCTTCCTCCTCTATTTCTTGTTGACCCGGAAGTTGCCACGAAGACTTTCTGGAATCCTCGTCGTAATAATATTGGCGTCCGCTATCATCTTTAGCTGCAATCCACTAGTAATTTATCTTTAATAGATTTACCAGCCAACAGACTCTTACTCTCTGATTTGTGCTGGAATTTATAAAAACATCTTTTCCACCTTCATTAGATTTAATCCAATTATTTTCATTAATAGCTTCTGGATGTCGGATTTTTGGTACATCTATTAAGGTTTCATCGGTTTCAAAAGTAGTTTTGTTTAACATTGTTGTGGCACGCTTTTTTTCATTTTCGTATGACGATTTACTCATGATTCTCATGGATTCATGGGTTGGCAACCCATGGCCAAATGAGCTGAAATTGCAAGTCTCCCTTGCACTTGAGTCATTATCATGTAGATTCAAACTGTGGATGCGATGTTTGATATCCGACTGTGACCTAAATAAATCAAAAATAAAAAAATATACGAATTGATGGATATTCGTATGATGGATATCTATTCTAATCATAAAATCATATTTCAATGTTGCCTTCAAAATACGTTTGTCTGTTTTATTTAGTATGTGTATATGTAAATGAATACCTTCATATACTGCAGGGGTACCGTTTCAACCGGATTAAATACGTGAACAAGCGAAATTATAAATTTTTGGGATCATAACAGCAAGATATTCCTATAGTTAGGGTAATGAAACCAAAAAGTATAATTTGATGGATTTATTTCATTCAACATTATTTAGCGAAAGGTTTATTCCAAAGGTTAATGGGTGAGAATAGCTTGATGATTGTCAGTTAATACATGATATACAGTGGCCCCCTCGAACTGCACAAGTGTTTAGTGTCAATGAGGACCAACAAGAGTTTCACTCAGATCAACCAAATGTTTCTGAAAAAAATACCGAAATGTTAAATCTACATTGAAACACACTCGAATACGAACGCTCACGGATTTTGCAGCCTTCAACCAGTGAGTTATGAAGTGAATGTTCCTAAATCTACAGACCATAAAATAATGAAGCAAACATTAAAGCTGAAAGCATATTGTGTCCTTCGCACACAAGAGCTCAAAGATGTCAAATTCGAGTCTCATACCACTATTGCAAATTGATTTCTGAAAAAAATCGAAGAAATGAAAATTTTCTTTCATCTGTTTTTTGGACAGACAAGACTCATTTTTACCTTGATGGCAGTGTGTTCATCCGTAACTGTGTCACATGGTCGGATACCTAGCCTCACAAGATAGTACTAACATCATTACATCCTCAATAAGTGCCTGAATGGATAGCTTTCAATTCAAAAATTTTAGTACCATATTTCTTTCACAATACTGGTAATGGATACTTTCAGATGATAAAAGATCATTTTATTCCTCATCTTAAAAAGAAAAAATATTTCTTAAAAACAGTATTTCAGCAAGAACGTCCTACGTCGCATGTGAAAAATAAATTCAAAGAATTTCTATCATCGTCATTCACTTAAAGAGTAATCAGTAGACATCTTCATAATAGATGGCCTGACGTTTCCACGATTTGTTGCAAGCAAAGTTTTGGCTTTAGAGAACAAATGCCAGAGCAAATACTGTGGTATTACTCGGAGCACGACATGTAGTAATGAAATCAACTGATTTTAGTTCAATGAGAGTAACAGCACTGATTTCTATTTGGACAGATGGTAGGAAGGCAATGCCTTTGGTGATCCATAAAGGAAAGGATGGAAGTCCTATTTGTAAACAAAATCGTATCTTGCATACTACTCAATCAAAATCTTGGGTTGACCAAGAATTAATTATACAGTTGATCGACCATATGTTTCCTTTGATTGATTTAAGCAACGGTAATTGTATTATTTGGGATTCGTGTCGAGTTCATTTAGGCCTACAAGTAAAAGAACATTGTATTAAGAGAAATGTTGAAATGGCCGTGATCCCAGGGAGATTGACACCTTATCTACAAGCAGGAGACATAGGAATTTTTCAATCCTTGAAAGATTTGATGTATTTTCGTATTAATGAATGGAAGAACTCTATTTCTGTTGTTTATACCAAAAATGGTAATCCAAAACCACTATCGAAGGAATCGGTTAATTCATGGGTCGGAGAATCTTTGAATGAATTGAAAACCGAAACCATACAAAACTCAATAATATCATCAGGATTTGGTTCGAAACCTGACGATTGGCATATAGCAAAGCATGATGTGTATGGTAGAAAGTTTTGCTAGGCTTTGGCTGTTTCAAACCAGATTGAACAATTTCCCTACGAGTCTATTTCCGGGGAAGATGTAGATGATCAGGATGTAGATTGTTTAGATGATAATGATGATGTAGAATGTTTGGATGTCATTAATGAATAATGTATTATTGATATTTGTTTTCTTTTTTATTCATATTTTGATATTTTTGTTAATGGGAATTGAAAGCACCAAATAGTATCACGACCCAAATAGTATCATCAACTTAAAAAATTTTAGTGATACTATTTAAATAGCAGTGGTGGCCAAACTGGGTGTCGCGACACCCTAGGGTGATTTTTAAAAAGATTTTTACGCGTAAGTAATTGTTTTATCATAATACTAACGCCTTGTTACAATTCACCAAATGTAACAATTCACCAAAAATTTAATGCAAAGGCATATGGGTGTCGCGAAATTTTTCCGTTTACAAAAAGGTGTCGCGGCGCAAAAAAGGTTGACCACCACTGTAAATAGTATTAGCGATACTATTTGGTGATATCCGTCAGTTAAAATTTGCAATACGCCAAAATAATTTATTAATTTTTTTTTAAATTTTCAAGTTATAAAACATTAAAAATATATAAAAAGTTTTAAAATGAAAAATGATCTTCAAATGAAAAGAACCAAATATTAAATAATTATATAAAACGAAAAATGTTTACAATCATAACAATTGAGATATTTTAATAAAAGTTTTGAAATAAGAATTTTAAATTAAATAACAAAACAGATTCAAATTTATAATATTTTTAAAATAAAATGCTTGTGCTAAATTTAAATTTAATATTTCTATGATAAAATTTTATAAATTTTTTAGCTATAATTTAAAAAAATATTTTATAATTATAAGTTAAATTTTACAAATTAAATTGAAAAAAAATTTAATAAATGGATTTTTGCGAAATGGTAGAAATAAAGAGAAATTTCTTATTAATAAAGTTGCGATAAAAATGAATTCTGAAATTTTGGATAACGAAAATGGTATAAAGGCTATAACAGTTTATTATTAACAATTTATCTCAGGATGAGTACGAAAAAGCATGTGAACACGTAATACCTCGATTACACCATGAAATTGGAGTAAATGGAGGAGTTTTTTTAAAAATTTGTTAGTTTTATCTCGTACAATCTAATATTAATCTAGTAGAATCTCGTGTTACCTTAGAATAAATTACATTTTCTTCGACATATAAGTCTTATTTTTTAATAAACGATTAACATTTTCATTCCTGGGTGACTGTAAACACTTTGTATAATTATAAATGTGATTTTATTACATAATAAAATTAATTAATTTGTTCTTCTATTTAAAATATTGCAAGAGATGGTCTTCAAATTTTCAAGAAACGCTTAAATTATAAGTTCTCAAATAAGAAAAAAGGACAAATATTAGATAAATTTTTAAGCACGTGGTCAAGGAGGACGAGGGAGACTTGTTAAGATTATATCATTATACTTGGATTATTATTGAAATTCATTTTTTAAAGATAAGAAATTTTTAGCATAGCATTAATGTCAAAAAATGTAAGTTAAATTTCAAGTTAGAGATTTCCTAACAGTGAAATCAAAAATATAAATATATATTTAAACAGACTATCATATTAGGGTGAACCAAAAGTCTTTTCGTATTTTCTACGTCTTTTGGTTCAATTGTTTCTTATTACCTAATAAAGATATTTTATATACATGTGTTATATGTTTTTAAAGCTCTTGAACTGCTCTATCGCAATATATATTAAAACTTCTAATTAGTCGTTAATATAATTTTTATGGTCTTTTAGAAAAATCATGGAAAATTTTGAAATTCGTGTTCTTTTACGCCATTACTGGAAACAGGGCTTAAACGCAACTGCAGCAACAAAGAAGATATGTGAAGTTGAAGGCGATAATGTGGTCTTAAATCGTACTGCATAAAATTGGTTCAAAAGGTTCAACGAAGGCGACATTGACCTCGGAGACAATGCACTTTCAGGCCGACCTATCACCGTAGATTCCGGAGCAATTCGTGAAGCCGTCGAGACAAATCCGTCAATAAGTACTCGCAGATTGTCAGCCGAACTCGATATTCCTCAAACATCCATTGTACGACACCTTCATGTTCTTGGCAAGATAAATAGACGATGTCGAGAACTGCCTCATGAATTGACACAAATTCAAGCCGAAAAGCGTTTCGAAACTTGTTAAAAATTGCTTGAAAATCCGCGCGATGACCGTTTCATCCGTCGAATTGTAACTTGTGATGAAAAGTGGGTTTACTGCAGTAATCCAGACCAATAAAATCAATGGTTGGACCCCGGACAAATGGCGAAACCGGTAGCGAAACGAGATCGTTTCTCAAGGAAGGCATTTTTGTGTGTTTGGTGGAATTTCAAGGGCGTGATTCACTTCGAGTTGGTTCCAAATAGTCGTACCATCGACGCTGACCTTTACTGCGTCCAACTTGATCGAATGTATGCGACACTTTGCGAGAAATACCCCGCTTTGATCAATTGAAAGCGAGTTCTTCTACAACAGGACAATGCAAAACCGCACACCGCCAAACAAACAAAGGAAAAAATCAAAAATCTCGACGCCATTGAACTTCTTCCACACCCAGTGTATAGTCCGGATCTTGCGCCATCCAACTATCACCTTTTCCGCTCTATGGTACACTTTCTTCGTGGTCGGAGCTTCAATAATCTGGCCGAGGTCGAAAACGGGTGTCACCAGTTCTTCGCTTCTAAGAACAAGGATTGTTACCGCAGCGGGATCGCACAACTTGCCCATAGATGGGTTCAAGCTATAGATTCAAATGGCCTTTACTTTGAAACTTAAATGTTTTTTATTTGTTGTAAAATTATGTTTAAATTTTTAATAAAAAATACGAAAAGACTTTTGGTTCACTCTAATAGATGGGAATTCCGCATTATTAACAACATCAATATGATTTTTCAAACATTTATTAGCATCACAATCAGAATTGTTATGACAACAATTATTCGAAAGGCTTTCGCTATTTAACATTTTTCTTGATTAATATTATGAGGGGTTAGTTTTAAGTTTCGCCAAAATAGTTTATTATTTTTTAGTTTTGAAAATTTAAAGGAAATAAATTAGAAAATTAAAATGCAGAGTAAAAATATGATAAAATAAATACGTATTTAAAATATGTTTACATTAATAACAATTAATATATTTTATAAGTGGAATAACTTTAAATAAAGTTTAAAATAAATAATTAACGGATTAATATTTTTAGAAATATTTTTTTTAATAAAAGGGCTTATTGTAAATTTAAATTAATTAGTTTTTATGATAAAGTTTCGTAAGAATGTAAAATTATTTTACATTTTAAATTTTGTAAAATTTTTTTGCAAAAAATGTAAAATTATTTTTAAGGTTTAATTTTCGTAAATTGTCAAAATTTAATCGAAAAGAATTGTAAATTAATTTTGGGCGAAATAATTGAATTAATTTGTTTAAGTATGTGAATTGTTGATATTAATAAATTTTTGTGGTGTTAAATTATGACTTCAAAATGTGATAATAATGAAAGTGGCATAAACGCTACTTACAAATATATCTCTGAATTCATACTAATTTTTCAATCAATGGAAAAGTTTTATTAATAACTATTAATTATAAAGATTCTAATTGGTTAAAATTAAATCTAAACATTTTATAAAAAGAATATATTAAATTAATATATTAATATCTTAAATTATATTATAACTTAAATATTACATCCGAAAATTATTTTAAATCTTTTTACTTTAAAATTAAATTAAATTATTTTTAATTAGTAGAAATTAAAGAAAATATCAATCATCCATCTGGGTAGGAGAGACACAATCCGAATCAACGCACATCATGCACAATATCAACAAACAATTCAAAACATTCCTCACATGCATTGTTTTAGTTCTTATGATGCCATAAGCTATTTTTATCTTACTGACCATTGTATATTTCGATTCAAACCTTATGACTGCGAAAAAATCATGCGATGTTTACCTGTGGATTTTTACAAAAGAGAAGATACGCAAGACAAACTCATGCAAATTGGAAGACTTGAAGACTAATTCAGGAGATGATCGGGGATATAAGTAGACCTCCTTCAGAAGGACGCTAATCCATTCCCTACCGCTTGAGGAAAGTTAGTGGTGCCACTAGGTCATACGTTGAGATAATGCGATTAACTTCATTTCCCATGCAACAATATGCTCATATTTGTTTAAATCTTGATACTAATTTTAGTCTATTGTTCATTTTTAATCACCTTCTTTGTATAATTGGTAGAATACAAGTTTGACCTTTATTAAAGATATCGTGAGTAAAATAACATTAAGATTGCAAAAGATAGCAAATGTCATTGTAGATACACGTATTATTTTAAATAATTCATGGAAAATGTGTCTCCAAAATTAATTAAATGTTAATAGAAAAATTCCACAAACTTCTATTTGAAAATTAATAGAAAAATAGAAATATTTAATAATACTTAAGGTAAAGTAGAACTAGGACCAAGACAGATTAAGAACGATGAGCATGATGGGACAACGATAATGATGCTGAATGATTAAATGGTAAAACAATGGCTGTGATGTTGAATGATGAAAATGGTTAAGTAATTTACAGTGATATTTATAATTGAGAACTTTTGAAATCTTTATGGATACAAAACAGAGATGTCGAAATATAACATATTTGTAAAGAAAAGATTCTCAAAGTATTTGATTAATCAGCAAGAAGAAACTTACAATATTCACATATAGTCGCTTTATGCACGAATGTCAATGACAACTGTTATCAAGCTCACGAAAATGTGAATGAACAAATCTAAAAGTAGTTATTGGTTTTCTATTAATTAGCTTTTATGTTTTTGAAGGGAGACGTAAGATACATCATGATGGAAGGTTGGTTAATAATCCGTCATTACCTTATCAGAACTGATAATATTTACCCTTCCGAAGCCTTTATTGTCAACAAACCATCTTGTCTCTTTGTACAAAATACATAAAAAGCTTCGCCTCAGATTTATCGACTGTATACATTTGTCAATATTATCTTCCGAATGTTTTCAAACGATTTTTTAAACCATTCTTCAGAACTAAAATGAATAATCTGTTGTTTATTTATTATGGAAATACATCTATATTTTCTAGTTTTTCATTTTATCATGTCTTTATTGACCAAACGTAAGAATCTGCATGTAGGTGGTGGAACACTACCCTGTCCAATCATTCGATGATGTCTCTTTGTCCACTGTACTGTATAATATGTGGAGTGAGAATCATCAATGTAAAACGTAAGAGTTGGGACTCTTGATAAATGGTTGCCAACAAAAGACTTCCAAAAAGGAAGGAAAATCATTGCTCAAATACCTGATGGTCCCACTATTCACCAGAATCTTCTCTTCTAAACAAGTAACAGAACATGATGTAGTTCTCTGAATAAAAGACTTCTACGTCTAGTTAATTATATAGTGTTTTGTGACTGTGGCAATGTTAGTTTAAGTTTCGAATCAGAGAGCGCCTTTATCAATTGGAGATATGGTAGCGCAGAGACAACTATAGAGAGATAAGAGAGAAAGATCATTCAATATAATTGTAAGTTAAATATAGTTTTAATGGTCACTAGATTTCTATTATTTAGACAAAATGGAATTTAAATGTTTACTATTTCAAATGACAATCAACGAACTTAATAGACAAATGCGATGAATTTTATGATATTATTAATAATAATATAATTAAATGCGACTAATCACATGCGATTTAGGGTACCTTGAATTCCTTAAACCGAGTGAGAACATGTTGAATGAACAACAGTCGGTGATGCTTCTTCATTTGTGAAAGAGAACACTCTTGGTCAATTTATGCGTGAATGAGCAATTGTAAGAGTCCTGTTTGCAATAAATTTGCTGATCTTATGTCGTCTGTTAGTGATTCTGTGATTAATTTACCGATGCAAATGGTACATAAAACATTCTCATTGTATCTTGTATATCAAATGGGCTTTAGTTTCCCATGGGTATGTCAGTAGAATTTTGAACGATCGAATATACATAAGCACGGGTACATTGTGTTACAAATAGGTGAACAAGTATGCCTAAACAATATATATATATATATATATATATATATATATATCTCCCAAAATGTTACGTCGACGCGCAGTAGTATTTTTTACTTATAAACATAAAATAATACAAAATTTAATAATGTTCATTTGTTGGTAAAGTAAAAAAACATTGGTGCACACCAAATTTTCTTTTCAGTGAAAAATAATAAAAATTACCACATTTATTTCGGAATTTGATTTTAATGAAAATACAAATAAAAATCATGAGGACGTGTAAGGAAGGATAAAGGCAGTGATCATCACCGAGGCGGTCTTCCTGAGCATACGATAACGGAAGGAGGATCTCTGAATTACCGACGGCCGACGCAGCCCCTGATGAAAAATCATCGATGATTCGGTGCTCAATGAATATTTAAATTACTAAATTTTATTGGGTTCTTGTAATTCTGATAACATTTTAATGACATTTCTATTCACATTTTAGTTCCTGAAATTTTTTGTCTGTAAAATATTATGATATTATTATCGTGCGAAATTAAAAAAATTTTTTTTATTGCTATATGACATGGTTATCAAAGCAAGTACATTACCTTTAGACCTCACTAAGATGAAAGTTTTAAGATATACAAAGTTTAAGAAATATATTTATGTATTCTTTACGAACTAGATAATGAACACAGGATATTTTAGGTTAGGGAAAGGATCGATCATCATGCTAGTTCCCGAAATACTAAACACGGATCTCTGTGTAAAGAAAGGTTATCAGTACTCACTTACATTGCAATAGCAGAAAGACTCCCTCCATCATGGTCATTTTACCGATCTATTCTTGTCATAAATATCTGTATGCACTATAATATACATCTTTTGATAGCCAACACAGTCCATAAATTGCGTCATTAAATATTAGTAACTCATACGAGACGGATGAGTTGCAGTTCTTCATAAATATAGAATGCAAATATGTCGCCCTCTAAATTTAACGAATCAAACTGGGTTTAGTTTAATTTATTTTTAATTTTATTTTGAAGGTTGATAATATTGGAAAAAATGATGTCTTATAAATTTATAACTTTGTATAAATGTGCACTGTCGGCCATAAACATCCTTCAATTGGTCACTTTACCAAAATGATCTACAAGGACTTTAGATAAACAAACTTTGACTGCGGTAATTGACACTGAATTTTATTAAACCATTTGGGTGGATAATTTTATTGAAATGTGTTCTGAATTGAAGTCATGATGAGGTTTTCAAACGACTAGTTGGTTTTGTAGAGAATATGTAGGAGACTCTATTTTGTTGATGGAGCGATTAGTTTATCAGATGGTTATAGACAGAAGATAACTGTTTGAATGCCAGAGATATCACACTGCGATTAGCAAGTTTCAGAATCCTTCATGTGTAAAACATTTAAGAAGCTTTTTATGTTTAATGAACTATTACAGGAGTGTACATACCATGTGAAAACTGGCTTTGAAAACTGAAATTTTTGAAAAATTATTCAAAAAGCGGCAAATAATTAATCGGATTAAACATCGACATAAAGAAATATAGAACACCTATGACAGAAATTATCTAAAACGATTGTAATATAATCTGGAAATATAATATAATGCGTTATATTTTTACTCTTTTCTTTTTAATTTTATTATTCTTATTTTTAATATTTTGTTACTTTGTTGTTAGTGTTACCATTTTAAACTCGGATTATTATGTCGGTGGGCGCTTATGTAGGGTCACCATATTTATTTGATTATAAAGAAGTCGTAAAGGGACATGACATAAACTATTTCCAGCAAAACTAAGAACAGAGATAAAATAGTAATGAATGAAGACCTCAATTTAAAAAGTTAATTGAGATTCAAGTTAAAGTGAAAACATTTCTTAAAAAATTAGTGGGAAAGTTTCTTGTAAGGGACATTATAGATTAAATCACTTAATCGATTAATTAATGTACAAGCAAGTCACTATTTACTTTGTTGAGAGTATTTAATTAGTTATTACATAAAAATGATTATATAATTCTTATTTTATGTATAAGACAGAGCACAATTGACATTGATTATTAATTTTAGATGGTTATAGAAAATCTGTAAATATTTCGAAGCAGTTATTGATTTAAATAATTTGATGACGATTGAAAATATCACAAATAAAATATGTGAAACAAAATTAATTTACTTTAACCTTTCGTTCCAATTAATCATTTCAATATTTATTTTTATTTGAAGGACATAGGACATAAATTAAAAGATAATTGGTTAAAATAGCCAATATAAAGAAAAAAATTATCAAATAAATAGAAAAATGTATTATTATGTCTAATAGTGTCCCGACACATAATACCGCGACAGTTAATCTCAATGTATTTAATACCAAAATATTTCATCCCGTAGAAAAACATCGAAACAATACAATTTATAATCAAAAATAAAAATTTATTAAATCTGCAAAATTCCCATAGCACATCGTTATCTCCAATTATGGAATGCTCCGACCCAATATTTCAGCCAAATCCCTCACTTTGATCACCGATCTCGCACAAGACAATTCTCAACACCCGATTTCGATCGTCTTCATTACTCAACAATTTTTCCAAACTCAAATTATCGCAATTGTCACTCGGCAATTCACCTTCCTCAATATCACTGTTTCTTTTCAATTTCGATTTTTACTCTTACTACACTTTTTGGAATCGTCTTCATTCGATGAATACCAATCGGTTTTGTTCATATTCGCCATTTAAATATTGAATATTCGAAAGCAAACACGAACCCCGCAGAAAACCATTTTATTTTAAGATAATTCAAATTTCACTAGAAAAAATGGCAACTCGAAACATTTTTTTCGAATTACAAAACCATAATTCGCGCCGTTTTATTACTAATAATCGATTCCAAATTCATGATGTTTTTTTCCAGGCAATCGCTTAAAAATGTGATAAAAAACTGTTTGTTGTTCTTTCTTTTTTATTATTTAATTTTGTGCCATTTAGGCATCTTTTTTTGCTTTTATTTAATTTTTTTACAGTGACTTGAAAAAGATAACAACTTTTTTGACATAAATCAAAACATAATTCAATCGAATCATCTCTCACTGGCCAGACAAACTTCTCAATTATAATGACTTTAATTTAATTGTCACCAAACAAAACATTGTTTCTCGAAATCAGTTATTTATGAGCATTATTTCGAATCGAACTGGATTGCTTGAATTCATGATTTTTCTCAGCAAATTTTAAAATTTCGTCAGAACTCTCGAAGTGCTTTCAGTGGTCTCATTACACGTTACGCCGTTAAAATATCCATCGATGAAGGTATTGGTGAAAAACGAATCCATTTGCTAATGTATAACTTGTAGTACTATGACTGATTGGAGTTGAAGCTGCCATCAAGTCACTTTTAATGGATGAACTGGATTAGCATTAAGACCGAGAGTAAATGTGAGAATGCTATTCCGTCCGGTTCTCATGGGTTCCTTGTCGCCGATATCATACGGAGAAAAAAAGTCCAACGCTTTTAGCTGTTCCACTTAAGCACGTTCCTTTCCTTTCATCGTGAATTGTCAATAAAATTCGCTGGCATTTGCTTTCTTTTCTCTGGGTTCGTATCATACTTGTCTGTCTTTGCTTTAGTACAAAATGGCATTGGTTCGTCAATTTGAAAACTAATGATTCTTTTTAACATTTGATTTAACGTCTGTACATTTGACGAAGTCATCGAATTTGTTGTTGTTGGTTTGATCACCGGAACATTTACATTCCTTGACCCTCTTTTACAATCAAACATTTGGTATGTAAATTAAGTGTAACTGAATGTAAATTTATGAAAATTTTTACTGCTGCTGTTGTTCTTGTTGTAATTATGAATGGATTTGTAGATTTTCTGACAGAAACTGGGAAGCTAGGAAGACCGAATGATTAAGGCGGTGGACTTAAGATCCCCTGGACAATGTCCGCGTGGGTTCCAACCCCACTCCTAGCAATTATTTTCTGATGTTTTTTTCAAAGCTAGTTTTGCAAGTGATGTATGAAAAATTCTATTGTTTATTCAATTTGAATTGTAAAATGACAAAAATGGAAAAGAGAGGAGGATTTTTACAAGAGGTGTTTTGAATTAATTAAATAAAATTTCAGAAAAAAAAGTTAAATGGATAAAATTTAAAGTAGAATAAAATTTTTGGGGCGAAACGAAAATTTTAATTGACGAAAATTTGTTTGAAAATCTCTAGTTGTGATATTAATAAAATATTCGTGTTGAGTTCTGAGTTTTAAATCTATTGATAACGAAAGTTCCATAAACGCTATTTACAACCAATAAATAAAGTTATTAAATAAACGACAGTGAAAAAAATATTCAAAAATATTTTCATCAAAAAAATTAAATATTTAATCAATAATATAATATGATAAATTTTAAATAAAAAATAACTAAAAAAAACAAATAAAATAAAAATTATCGAATAATTATTATTGATTTTCTACTAAAGGAAAATTAACAATTAATGCAATAAAAATATTAACTAATCGAAGATTATTATATAATATTCATATAATAATCAATCAATACAAATAGTCACCGTAAAATCTGAGAGGGTTTTTTTGGAGCACCCTGTTGCGACATGTTCTCTACGACACTCCGCGGGAGAACGATTTCCTGCAAATTGATCCCTGAGAGAAAAAAGAACCTCAATAAAGACCATACAAAATAGCTGGACATCGATTCCCACCACTGCGATATGACATTGAAGGAAAATTTTTCCAAAATTTCCATTCGAAATCGTATGTTAATTAATAAATCAAAATGAAAATAAATAAAAATTTAGACTTATTTTTTAATTTTTTTATAATTAAAATTATTAATAAGATTACTTCGGATAAAAAATTTTTAATAGAAACAAAATTCATCAATATATTTCGAAAAATCAGAGTTTTACTTCTCCTGATGGATCTAAGAAAGAAATAATATGTCTAAATATTGCTTGATTGTACCTTTTCAGAAGGATTTAAAAACTTTAAAATGCATTATTAAAAGCAACTAACAATGAATTAAATTTAAAAATTATAACACGATCTCATAAAATTTTTGATGGAAAATTCGGAATGTTGTAAGTTTGTTGTTTGTCTGATGTTTAGATTTGTGACTCTCCTACTCAGATGGGATTGATATGTTATTGATTAATTATTTAAATCTAATGAGATTAATGCTTGCCAGTGGCGGATTTAGATTTTGGAGCGAGGGGGGAGCGCCAAAAAGGATAAAGGGAGTACTAGCCCCACTAATTTTAATATATTTTTAATACTATAATATACACGATTTGTACGCTCCCCTGGTAGTTCTTCTGCATCACAGACTTTGTGTCAATGTTAAGCATGAAACTTAATCATAATGCAGCTAATTCTTGTACACAAAACTACACATTTATAAAAGGCATCTTGGGGGTACCATTTAGAATCC